>OX463861.1:15477926-15701848 GCA_949825065.1 Odontocerum albicorne
TATAATATATATATATATATATATATATATATATATATATATATATATATATATATATATAATGTTATGACGTCATATATGTTTCTTTGTGACGTCACTTATTTTCCAATACCAAATTATATTTTATCGGTGGTAAAATATTATTATGCAGTCGATTTCAAATGTGCATCTTAAATTGCCATCCGTAAAATTTTTATTAAATTCAATTCCATCTCCGCTGAATTCCGAAAGAATTCATATCTTTACCGAAAACGATAAATGTATATCAAGCATTCATATCAGAATAGAGTCAAGTCTCAAATTAATATTATTAAATTAATTTATATCTAAGGACAACCTTCTAATGCAACAGTCCTGGAAACGTTGAGTGTTGCTTGAAGATCTGTATGGTCGCGCGGTAAAGCGCTGGACTTGGGGTGTGGAAGGTTGGCGGTTTGAAACCTGTGCTGTGCTTCACTCTTGAATAACACAAGGATTTCATGGAGCACCACTACTGGGGATAGAAGTATTAGATTTAAATTTTAACTTCACCTGACCGTTTGATGAACGATGTGGCCGGCGTGTTATCTGTGCATACACACTTGTTCAGGAATCTTTTGGACTTTAGTTTGTATACCTTAACTTTTAAATCTGGAATAAATACAATGTATCCATATAATTATGCCGTGTTCCTTGCTATATAGGCAGAGAGAACATATTTCTAAACATTTTTGTCCAAGTAGACAACTTTCGCCTCCACCACATTAATACATCTCGTCATTCACAATCTTCTATTATTCATGCTTCTCCCTTAACCTTCTTTTAAACCTGGTCCATTTGGTCCAGTTCCTCGGTCTACCTCTTCCACGCACACCTTGACTTGTATAATCACTTAGTCATTCTTTCACCTTTCATTTTCTACATATGTCCATATCTCGTTGCATTTTCAAGCACCTTTCCACATCTTACTTACAACATCTATTTTATCCATGAATGCATTTCTTATGTCTTTATTCTGACATCTTTCATACATTGAAACTAAAAAAATCGTATAATTAGTACGTGCATCTCCACTGCATTAATCTTACTTTTATCTTTTTTCTGCCATGTCCAAGTTCCCTTCTAAACTGTCATGGAGGGCACCAACACACTATACTGTCATGGAGGGCACCAACACACTATACTGTCATGGAGGGCACCAACACACTTTACTGTATTGACATGTCATGGAGGGCACCAACACACTATACTGTATTGACATGTCATGGAGGGCACCAACACACTATACTGTATTGACATGTCATGGAGGGCACCAACACACTATACTGTATTGACATGTTTGTTATTGTTGATATTGTGCGGCTTTGTATTTAACATTAAGTGCTCCGTTTATCTTGTCCCCTGTCGCTATACTTTTTTCAATATACCTTTCAACCCCCCCCCCCCCCATAACACGTAAACATACTGCCTAGATAACAGAACCCATCAACCTGCTCCATATTCTATGAGTTAACCCATATATCACCCACAGTTTTTACCCCACCTCTTTCTATAACCACAATCTTTTTATAATATAACAGTTACGAAATATTTGAACAGCTGTGTTTATCTTTTATGCCAATATTATAAAATACAAAAGGACAAAATCAGCGACTCTGTGAATTCCATGAGTAGTGAATTATCTGAAAGAATTTATCAAAGGTTTTGAGATTCTTTTTGTGCAACTCTACATTAGAATATTAAATTTTATAAAATGTGTTATAGCATCAATTATTGTACAATAATCCCTGTGATACACGATTTTATTTTATTCATTGTATTTTTTCTCATAAGACTATATTATTTAATACATTTACCTAAAATTTTTTTTTAGTAATTTGTACCAAATAAATTGAAAATACAAGTTATTGTTTGTCAAAAGTGTACTTGGACTGTTTCGGAATCGAACTCTTTATATATTATGTATCTTCCTTGCCATCCTCAAATATTGGCAAAAAGTTAAATACTTTCCATCCCCGGTACGTGCAGCTTTGTACGTTTTTAATACTGGCAAGCTTCGATTTTCATTTATCGAACATCCCTTTTCCGACCGGTTTTCTCGTTAAGAAAAAAAAAAGTGTTGCCAGGAAATAAATTGATAGATTCCAATATAATATTTTGGGGAAATTTCCCCCAACGCGCGTGTAAAGGTTATCGAAATTTGACGTTTCGTGTATAAACAATAAGGTGTTTTAAAGCGCAACACTTCTTAAATTCATTTCGTTATCTTCTCGTACTGAGACTCAAAACTATATTTTAAAATATGTCAATAACATGGAAAGCATTATTTAGTTACTTAATTCAAAATATAAATATAAATAATTAAATAAACAACAAAAAATCATTATTCAGGGGCAGCGCTTCAAATAGTTTATCGCGTTAAATCATATTGCGTTAAAATTGAGTTATTTAAACATTTGGTACCTTTAAATTCGCAAAATTGGTATTCATTACACTTTAATGCTTTAAAAACCACTAAATGGCATTTTCACCACTTTTGCACCAGGTATTTTCATCACTTTAATATGTTTAATTCCACAATGAGACATTTTATCACTGTTATGCTCATGTGGCCAAAAAACGGGCATTTTCATTACTTTTAGACGTTTAATTCCAGAAAGGGGAATTTTATCACTTTTGTGCTCGTATGACTAAAACAGATATTTTCATTTTTTAATATGTTTAATTCCACAATGAGACATTTTTTTTACTTTTATGCTCGTGTGACCAAAAAAACGGGCATTTTTATTACTTTTAGACGTTTCATTCCACAAAGGAACGTTTTATCGTTTTTGTGCTCGTATGAATAAAACAGGGATTTTCATCACTTTTATACCTTCAATTCCACAAATTATCATTTTAATCAATCTTCTATTTATAAAACTAAAAACTATAATTTTTTACACATTTTTACCTTTGATCCATTAACTGCCATTTTATTACTGTTGTACTTAAACGCCCTAAAACTGACATTCTCATCAATTTTGAACCTTTAATTCCACAAAGTAGCATGTTGACAATAATGTGCCTTTCAGGTGACAAAATGGTATTACTTTTCTACCTTTACGACCATGATACGGTATTTTTTTCCATATTAGCACCTTTATGATCTCAAAATGTTTTTTATTATAGCATTATTATTTTTGACATTTGTATATCTTTAAGGCTACAATGTGGTATTTTTGTCATTTGTGTACCTTTATGTCCACAATGTGGTATTTTTGACATTTGTATACCTTTAAGACCACAATGTGGTATTTTTGACATTTGTATATCTTTAAGACCACAATGTGGTATTTTTGTCATTTGTGTACCTTTATTTCCACAACGTGGTATTTTTGACATTCGTATACCTTTATTTCCATAATGTGGTATTTTTGACATTTGTATACCTTTAAGACCACAATGGGGTATTTTTGTAATGTGTGTACCTTTATGTCCACAATGTGGTAATTTTGACATTTGTGTACCTTTATGTCCACAATGTGATATTTTTGACATTTGTGTACCTTTAAGACCACGGTGTGGTATTTTTGATATTTGTGTACCTTTAAGACAACAATGTTCTATTTTAGTCATTTGTGTACAAGATCACGATCTGGTATTTTTTTTACATTTATGTACCTTTAAGACCACAATATGGTATTTTTGACATTTGTGTACTTTGAAGCTTGAAGACCAAAATGAGACATTTTTGACAGTCGTGGTATTTTAAATTCTAGTATGTAAATTAGATACAATTTTCGCCAAAAATAGGAAATCTTATTTTACACATTGCACGACGATGTCGTCTACTCGTATATAGAACTAAATATATTTAGTTTGGCATTTGCTAAATATATGTATGAATTTGTTTTTTTTTATTAGATTAAATAAGAATTTTTAATTAAAAATATTTAGCAATATACTCGTATATACGAGTATATATATTTCCTAATACTTGTTTATTTTCAGGATCACAATACTATAATAAAATAAACATGTATTAGGAAACGCATATACGAGTATATATATATATATATATATATATATATATATATATATATATATATATATATATATATATATATATATATATATATATATATATATATATATATATATATTTCCTAATACTTGTTTATTTTCAGGATCACAATACTACTTTATGGGGTCGTCGTATAAAACTCCTAAAGGACGAAATTCATTCCCACGGGATATACCCTTTCAGGCATATTAGAGGGAAATTCCGTGTAAAAGAAGTAAACTCTGTCAAATTTACTTTGCCTACAAATTTGATAAATTATAAATGCACTTATGTATTCAACATTATAAAGCAAAACATATAGAAAGTTTTAGCAAAATAGAAATACGAAGTTAACAACAAGTAAATAATTTATAATATTAAAACGGTTTGTTTATTCTGTTTAAACGAGTCATTTATAAGGTACTAGACGTTTTCAAAGGCTAAGAAACATTTAATACGATAAAATTAATCAAATTCTGAAAGAAGTATTAGTGAAAAAGCCTTTATTAGTTGAAATATGTGATGGTTGAGAGCGTTGCATAGAATGGGTGGAAATTTGTGATCTTAATATCTTGCGTGCCGCTCTGTGTATGGGATTCTATCACTGACTGTTTTTTCCACATGGTCACGCCAGTACAACCTTCTCCTTCTGCTCTACGAGTATCTGACGATATCCTACAGGTCTGTCAGATGTAAGTGTGTGACCCTTAGACATTTCAAAATGTATATTATAATTACAAACATAATCCTGAAAATGATTATTTCTAAATCAATACAATACTGCGAAGTTTTATGCGGGATATTTTTGCGTTGTTGGTCGTGTGGCGTGGAATCTCTTAGTGTTAGAGATAAGGGTGGCGCCTGCAGCTTTAGGAAGCATGTAAAAATCACCCTTTTTGCGAAGTCTTATCAAAATTTATGATAATATATAAATACTACACACATACATTACACTACGCCTTAAGTCATATGTGTTACTATCACGTTTCAGAAGGTCTACAAAGGTTCTATAGATGGTCATCCCTTGATAAGTTTTCTTACCAAATATGTTTTTCTGAACATATGCAGATACGGAGAAGTACCTTTTACTTTGCTTATATGTATTTAATTTATACCTTTTTCTTTGCTTATGTGTATTTCATTTATATTTTCTTAAATCTGATAATAAAAGTGAGTTCGGATTTCGAGTTACAGCGCCCTGGAGAACAGTTAGTTCTTTAAACGTCGCTGTATAAATTGTCGTATATTTATTTATATTAAACGTTAGACTCATTTTGTCTTTTGTTATATCCCTGAAATAAAAGGTTTAAATAATTAAAAAAATAGAAATAAGTTCTCCCGTAACCTTAACACAAAATAATCCAAGTTATAATTGTATTATTCGTTCCTTTTCTAACTGTTTAACCCGCAGAAATAATTTCAGACGAGTTTGCACCCATTGAAAAGTTGGAGGGAATCGAGCCTCTAAATTTAGATACAGCCACGAGATAGGGGAGCTTAAGTCTGAAGGCGTCCTGAAACGTGGGTCGGTGCAGTCTTGTGGAATCAACATTTGTTTGGAGGAAGTATTAAATAACGTTTAAATCAATGGAAACATTAGGATACCTAATTTTTTTGTTCTTTTGTCTTTGAGAATACTGTTTCATGTGGATGTTAGTGGGGTGGAACTGAAATAAATACATAATAGTGTGTTGGTGTCTATCTTGATGAATGGAAGTGAAACTTATTTTTATTTAATTGATATTTTATTGCAATTATAATCTGGCGGGTTCATTGCCATGCAAGAATCTCTTCCAACCAACCAGACAAAAGTAAATAAAGCAACTTAAAAGGTCGCAAAAAAACATTCAAAAGCCTACTCTTCCCCACGAAATCCATGAATATAACATATATGTACGTGAGCAAACGGCCATAAACCCCACAAAGATGAACAACCGCCCGAACATTCCTTTTCATATAAAGTGAGATATCATCAATCAAAGGAAAAGGAACGGATGGTGGCGAGGAATAAACAATCAGGAATGAAACACGTTATATTACTGAAGAGAAAACTTAGACTTAGTAGGAGGAAATAAAAGTAAGAGTATTGATGTTTGAATGCCTCTACTCGTAATAAAAAAAGTCAGAATGTCAATATATAAAAGAAGGCGGAGTGAAGACTGAAAAAATGAATGAATTGATAAAATGGGGGTAACAAGTTAGATTATAGATAGTGCGTTAAGATATGTGGAGATCGTGAATTACGAAAGAATGAATAAGCGAGAATACAAATCAGAAAGGCAATTTGTGCGTAAAATACTTAAACCGATGAAAATACTCGTATAACTGGATCACATGTTCAGGTTTTGAAAGATAGGAAAAGTGATAGTATCATTAGTAGAAGATTGTGCATGATAAGATATAAAAATGTGGAGGAGGTGAAAGAAGTGTGTTTGGATAAAAACGTATGGAGATATGTTTTCTATGTCTGCTCTACGAGGGACACGGTGGGATGATATGTATGTTTCTAACAAAAAATATTTCTACGTTTTCCACTATTCATTCGTGTACATCAAAATATCAACTTTGATGTATGAGAATAAAACGTTGTCGTGGAAAAAAGTTAAAAGGGCGACAATGTGTGATAGAATGCTGAAGGAAGTGATTGTAGATTGAAGTGAACTTAAGACATCATGATGTATTAAACGTAATGAAAAAAAAACGCTATGAGGTGGTTTGGACTTGTAGAACGAACGAATGAAGATAAACTTACAAAATAAATATACGGGTATAGAGCAAATGTAAGTGTGCAGTGCGATAAGGAAAGTATCGTGGGATCAAGTGAATGCTATTTAATGACATTTAAAAAAATGTGAAATGGCAAAGAAATCATAGCAATTGCACGACCGATGTACACATATGCATGTAGAGGATGCGAAATATGTGTGCCACGATAGTAAGTCTGGCACTCTGATCTACCTGCCTACCCTAAAAGCGGACAAATATGGTTTTCAATCTGGTATTCATATTGAGTTACTGGAATGCAGTTTTGTTTTTCCTGGACAGATGTTGTTAGGACAAAAAATTCGTCGCTGACTTCATATCATATCTGCTGAATGGATATAATTAGGAAAGGTAATAGTTTGATGCATTTTTCAGTTATTTAAATCCAAATTGATTAAGTGTTTTTGGTGCCATTTGAGAGATTAAACAAAATCAGTTATTTTTCGGAAAATTACGCTTTTTTTATTCTGACACAACAAAATAATTTTTATGGCAACGATGAAGTAAGTCAAATGTAGTTTAAAAGTATTCGTAATGGTGATACGACGCTTAAAGATAATGTTGCCTCAAAAATACCGATTTCCACTGATGACGACCAAATCAAGATTGTGAAAATTTGAGAATTACTAGCGTTCTACGATAAGATAAGAAATGTGTTGAAAACAGATTTTAAGAATCAAGTAACATAATATCTAAATACAAAAAAAAATGCTTTTGGATTTGACCTGAAAATACGAAATTATCATCAGGACTACGTATTTTATACACACGATTATAATTTGACTACAGCTTGTCTACTACTACAAGTTTGCTGAATGCTGAATGACCAAAACTTATACAATACGTCAAATAAGAGCATATTACGGGATTACGACCATACGTGTGTAACTCCACATTTTATTTATTAAACATTAATAAATGAAGATTTATATAGCTCCTTTTCGACAACAGACTCTTCTTAACCTCTTCAGACCTGAATTAATTCTAAGATCTCATCGATGCCACGTGTCATGTTTAAGTGTACTTACGACATGTTATTGATTTTTTTTAAACACGAATATCCATTACATTTAAGGTGCTCTGCTGATCACTAATATCCAGTATTTTTTTATACGTATACAAATTTGATAGAAAAATAGCAAGAAGCAAAATCAATTCTCATAAAAACAGAACGAAAAGTCGAAAGTCACAGTTATACTAGGTGCATAAGCAGACGGTACAAAACTTTTATATTAATTATTTTGAAAAGAAAAATCTTGAATGAAATAATCGTGAGAGTTCATAATAATGGTTGTTTGTAGGAAATGTTGTTATTAATTGGTTAAAAACATTTAGGGGAAACCAAGTTAGTTTCCGTGATTTAAAATTTTGATAATCTTATAACGATTTTTCGAAATTTTCTGATATCTTTTAAACAAAATTTCGATATGTTTTTTCGTGATACCTCGAAAAATTCGTGATACCTCTTAACCATATTTTCTTTACTTTTTTTCGTGTTACCTCTTAAATATAGTTAAAGTAATTTTTTTCGTGATATATTTTAAACATAGTTAAAGTAATTTTTTTCTCGGTACATCTTAAACATACTCGTACCATAGTATTTTTTTTCGTGATATCTCTTAAACACAGTTAAGGTATTTTTTTCGTGATATCTCTTAAATATCGTTAAGGTAATTTTTTCGTGATATCTCTTAAACATAATTTGGGTAAATTTTTCGTGATATCTCTGAAACACAGTTAAGGTTATTTTTTCGTTACATCTCTTAAACATACTAATATCTCTTAAACATACTAAAGATTATATTTTCGTGATATCTCTTAAACATAGTTAAGGTAATTCTTTTCGTGATATGTCTTAAACATATTTAAGGTATTTTTTTTCGTGATATATATGCGTATCTAAACATAGTTTCGGTATTTTTTTGTGATATCTCTTAATCAAAATTTCGGCAATTTTTTTCATGATATTTTTAAAATTTCGTGGTATCTCTAAAACAAAGTTTCCATAATTTTTTACATTCGTATATACCCCTCAACATATTCAAATTGGTAATTCGAAAGACGAATTCACTGTTTTTACCTCATGGATCGATACTTGAGTAGACACGTAAGTCACGGTTCGTCATCGCACGTGTTGGCAAATACAATACTATCTCGCACGTGAAGAGGAAACCACACTTGCACACTTTTAGCTCGTTATGGTATTGTTACCAAACGAACACTTTTATGAGAATGAGACTTATTTTTATTATTTTTATATTTGTTTTCATTTCGGTAACTACGAACTTTTATCAGAAGCCCCACGATATGTTGTACTTACTCGGGTGTCACATATGTATACAGCCCTCAGATGTTTGCAATGCTGAGAGATTTTGTATGGAATGGAGCACGGGCTGTGAACAATGGTAACATACATCTAGGCTTCACTCATGTTCTGTGTTTTATATGGTACCCAGATGTACCGTGTCATAACTTGAATTAGTGGTATTCTCTTTTGCATACAGGGGGTTTTAATACAGGGCTAAAAAGCGATTTGTATTTTAAAAAAAAGAAAAAAACCCATTTGATAAAAATACAAGGAAATATTTATCATGGGCATTTATTAAAAAGAAAGTAAATGTAACTTTAAAAAAAAGTTAACCGAAATTAAATAGGGGCTTTACTTCTATAGATATTCTTTCGAAAAACGTGCGGGGCACAGCGAAAAAAACCATCAAGCGCGATATTCATTGCATGTCTTCTTCTGAGTTGTTTTTTTTATCTGCTCACTCGGGTACTTACGTATGGCTGCAAAACATGGACGCTCACAGTAAAGAACAAACAAAAGCTCTAGACCGCACAAAGGGGCATGGAGAGATGCATGTTGTGATATACTAAAATACACCGTACACGAAACACCTGAATTCGCAACAAAACAAAGGTAGAAGACGTTATAAAGGTGTGCTAGAAAATGAAGTGGTAAAGGCAGGACACGTAGCCAGAATGTCAGACTCCCGATGGGCATCCAAAATAATTCAACGGTACCCAAGAGGCATAAAGAGGCCCAGAAGAAGACCGAATATACGCTGGATAGATGAAATCAGGAAACGTGGCAGCATCACATGGCACCAACGAGCAATAAACCGAACTATTTGGTGTCACCTTGGGGAGACATCATCCAGCAGTGGATCGACCCTGGTTGACAATGATGATGATGATACACACATACAAACACGTACAAACATATATAACAAAAGAAGTCAAAGTATAATACATAACGACGAATAACGAAACTTCAAAATCAACAAGAATTTCGAAATAAAAATCCCGCAGCTCACCCCAATCCATTTGATTCCTTTGAAGTAGCCTTCTCAAATTCCTCCATCCCTCGTAGTGTGAGAGGGGAATCCCCCCATATTACAAGTGTAGAGAATATATCCCACCATCAAAGCGAAGCATTTCCCCTAATTGTCTATGTTGTACCAAGTCTGTGCGGTTTCAGCAATATAACGGGCCCTTTTTGAAATAAAATTGTGGATCCCAACATCAACATCTTTATCATCAATCTGAATTTGTCCACTGAAACTTGTCCACAAAAAACTCTCCAAAAGTCTTCATCGTCTATCTTATTTCAGGCTCGTAGCACCCCCAACCCCCGTTGTAGTCTCATTAATACTATTCCCCTTATTGTTGCGAGATCTTCTCACTAGTCTAACGTTGGATTGAGGGCGTTTAAATGACCTCCGATTATATTATTTAGCAACACGTGTTGCCCAAATTCAGTTCCCACGCACATATGGTACAAGCAAATGCCCATATAATTAATGCAGAACTTTAGACGGCGATTCTCGACGGCGATTCTTTTTTTTTACGATTTGGACTTTTGTCTGCTTTTTTTTCTTTCTTTTCGCTGGTGGTGAGTCGGGGGTTGTGTGTGCGTTATCTTCTCATCCATTTTTATATTACTGCTTAATTATTTCCACGTGTTGTGTTGTGGTTTGTACTCGTATGTGTGAACATCATTTTCCATTTGTCATTTTATTTTCATAAAATTTGGTCTCCTGTAGGCTTGTCTCTTTTCTTCTTTCTTTTTTTCGTTCCTGTTGACAGTTAACCTGAGGTGGTGCATGGGGGTTTACTTTTTATTTTGTTTTCTACCATACACATTTTTTTTTGTTTTTTTTAGTCTGTATGTACGTGTGTAGGCTGAAAACCCCCCCGATGTCCTTGCGGTTGGGCTCGCCCTACATTAGTGGGGTGTATCTCGGCCGGGGGAATGTTGTGAGATAAGCCCGGACCTTTTATTGTCTTCTCTCTTAAATGTATTTTCTGCAATTTATTTTGAGATATATGGTATATGCGATTTCGAAATGAATTTATTACATATATGTACACATTACGTTGCTGTCAGGGAACCTTTATTTATTTGTTTGAATTAATCTGAGGTGGTATTTGTGGATTTGCTTTTTTGTGGATCTATTTATTTTCTCTTTTTTTCTTCTTATTCTACATGTGCAAAGGTGTGGGCTGAAAAACGTCTGGTGTCCTCGCGGCTGGGCTTGCCTTATATTGGTGGAATGTATCTCGGTCGGGGGGTGTTATTAGATGAGCCAGATATTTTGATAGCTTCTCTCTTAAATGTATTTTCTGCCATTTATGTGTTTTTAAAGTGTATCTGAATATATTATGTACATACTATGTTGCTATCAATAAACCTATATTTATTTATGATATTATTTTCTGCAAACCAATCAGTCACTCGATATATTTTTCCAGACTCTTATGATATTGTTGCACGCTATCTAAAACCCTCAGTCATGGTCCACTAAGTCAGTGGTCCCCAACCTTTTTGTCGCCGCGGACCGGTCAACGTTTCATAATTTTACCGTGGCCCACTCGGGGGGGGGGGGGGGGGGAGGGGGGACACATTGAATGTAGTTTTTTTTTTAAATTTAATAACAATATATTTGTACAATATATAATAATAAAATTTACAACTGTGGTACATAAGTTATAGTGACAAGTAAAAGCAGAGAAAACACAAGGTTTTTGGGAAAAATGAAGAAAAAATATATAATAACAATGAAGGATTATTCAGTTTCAGATAATTTTTTAATTTTCTTTTGGATTCATGGGTATTTTCAATATTTTTAAGGTTGAAAGTATTTTTTTCCAAGATAGAGAAAATAATTTATGTTGAGAATGCTTAGGGTTTAATATCGGGATTTTAATGTTATTCTGATATCTTGCAGATATAGTATATTCACTTGAAAGTTATTTATCTATTTTCTTTAAAAGTTTTGATGTTAAAGTTTTATATGTTTTGATTTAATATTTTTAATTGAATCGTGTTTAACATGCCTTCAAAATAAAATACAGTTACCCCTTAAAAATGAATAAAAACAGATTAAATATTTTAACTTAATGCTAAATGAATGAGAACCCTGAGCTTGCTTCATTGAAACGAGATGGTTCCATCTGGGGGTAATACGAGTAGGAGATTGTGACACCCGAAGTGTCTTGCTTATATCCAGTTTATTTCTTTGTTTTGTTTTGGTTGCTGTCACTGCAGAAAACCCCGCTTCACATAGATAGGATGTCGGAAATGGCAATAGGGATTTTAGTGCTTTGGTGGCAATCTCAGGGTATTCCGCCATGACTCTAATCCAGAACACCGGCAGAATTGTTGTCTCGAACATAGTTTTAAGGCTACCTTATAATGAAGTTTTATTGGGTATGTTCGATTTTTCAAAAGTAATTTTGATTTTTAAGCACGCCCTTGCGCGGCCCAGTACCATTTGGTCCACGGCCCGGTACCGGGCCGCGGCCCGGGGGTTGGGGACCACTGCACTAAGTGACCTTTTTTCCATGTTGTTGGGTTTCCATAATGACCTTTGATGGCGGCCGTGTTAACTGAGATCTGCGTACAAGGCCTATTCGTGCCAAGCTTCCCGACCGCATCTTGTTCATTTTCAAGTTCCTTCATTTGATATCAGTTTCCACTCTTCTTTTTTAACAAAGTATCTTTCGTAATATTCTGTTGTCGGAGTTTAGTAATTGTTGGTGGTCTATGAGCTTCACTTCACTTTTGCTACTATTTGAATTAAATAGTTGACTTGATTTTGACTTCAAATTTCATTAATCACTTATTTCAAGCTTGACCCGTTCCGTTAAGTTTTTTGAGTACATGCCTGAGTAATTAATCTGTATAAACATAATTCAGGTTCGTGCTCCATGTGTTCTTAGCACAGTAAAAATGCACGTATTTGACAGTTTTTTTTATGTATGGTAATATGTTTATCTGCCATAAAGTTCTGAGATTTGCAATAAGAGTATCTAGGGTCTAATTTTCCTATCTTGACACATATTCTTCGCCTCTTCCACATCTATTCAACTTCTCAGAGAACTTCTACGATTTCTCAAATTTTCTACATTTACTTCTGTTAAATCATCACTCATTTGATCTAATCATATTATCTCTGATCTTCCTGTATTACGATTTTCACTCAATATATTTGCAATATATTTTTTGTAAGCCTTCCTTCATTTCTTCGTTATATACCATATGTTTAAACTATTTCGGAGTGCTGGTTTTCATCTTTCTCGATACATAAGTCTTAAGTTCACATTCATCCCTAATCACTTCATTCCGTTTCTGTAATTAACTATCACCTCATTTATTTTTCTCAATGATTGTCATACTACTCACTTATCTGAAACCTTTCACAGAAGAACACTTTTATAAAATAGCTTATTGGGCAGATAAATATAAATTAAGCCTTAAATTTAGACTCGTTTGATTTTCAAGAAAAAAAACAGCCCTGGTTATACTTCACCTGCCCCACCGATGCTACCTGAATTAAGAAAGATCTTATCTTGGAATTTCGGTAGATAAAGAAGGATGAAAAGGATCAATATATTCGGTAAATATCGTTGAAATTAATCTTGAAGAAACTATGGAATTAGGAGATTTATTTTCATCAGTGACACCAGACTCATCAACAATTTAATCTTAAAACAAATAATTAAGTACTTAAAAATACTAGCAAACGTTAAACGTTAAATTAATTAAGTACTTAAAAATACTAGTAAACGTTAAACGTTAAATTAATTAAGTACTTAAAAATACTAGTAAACGTTAAACGTTAAATTAATTAAGTACTTAAAAATACTAGTAAACTTTAAACGTTAAATTAATTAAGTACTTAAAAATACTAGTAAACGTTAAGTTAATTACAAATCAAAGTATCACTTAATTATAAAATAAAAATACTCGTATTTTTTAACTTAATGATTTTTTGCACATTTGCCGAATTGTTAATAAATGTTTTATATTATAATAATACCTTCATTATATACAAAACTATGTGGGGGCTTATTGCCATTTTTAAATCTCTTCCAATCAACCAGAAATATATTTTAGAGACCATAAGTAAAAAGTTGATTTGTAACCTTTAAAAGTATATTTACCGTCGGAAATCGGACCCGAAACATCTGAGCTGAAAGACAGATGTCTTACCAACTAATTTATAGATGTCGTCATAAAACGTTCAATATCAATGCAATTTGCATTCTCTGAATAAAAGTGTTATTTTTTAAGTGCATTCTATTACGATTTTGAACTTTTTATTTAAGATTTTTTTTTCCTTTTCTGCTTCGTTAAATGATGGCTTAATATTTCTTCAACATGCCATGATGACTTCCATGGCCTAGTTGGTTAGACGCTTGTCTCTCAGCCCGGAGGTTGTGGGTTTGATTCCAGCTAGAATCCAGATTTTGTAAGAAGGATTCCAGTCTTATTTTCATTCGAGGCCTTTTTAACATCTTACTGATTATTTGAAAGATATTACCATATGGCAATAAACCTGCCAGGCTGTGGTGTATACAACAAAAGTGTTATACAATACAGTATTTCTTATTCACTTCATGTAAACTGTATCTTAAACAAAAGAAGCACACGTAGGCTTCAATTATTTTTAAATATCCATATACATTATAATATAAAAATATTCCTTAAGTTACCTGTCGAAGACCAGCATTGCAGGACACCTTTGCAGACGAGGATATCCTCCTTGACACTGCCAGTAACGGTTGCAGGATTTGCCAAGAGGAACGTTTCCATTAGCGTCTTCGTTGCAAAGAGCTAAAATTAAAAAATAGATTTTCACATAATTCGGTAAGTTGTTGATTCAAAAAGTCTTGTTTCTAGAAACGATTATCAATGAAATCAATAACTTGAGAAGCTCCTTTCTTCAAAGTTCCTTTTTCCATATTTGGAAATAAATATGGAAAAAGAACTTCCTGGGAAGAAATTAACGGACGATGAAGAAGTTTAAAGTGCAATTTTGTCTTATTTTGAGAACAAAATCACTTTTTTTTTCGTTGGTATGAATAAGCATATAGAAAGATCTGAAAATAGTATTAGAGTGAATGGTAAATGTATTGAATAGGAAAAACAAAAAAAATGTTTATTTCCCTTTTTCCTCTTCATTCCGGCAATTTATCGACCTCCCCTCATATGAACTAATTTTAATTTCCTATATGTTATTTTATATTTCATACTCTTAATATTTAATTTCTTAGAAAAATTTAACACCTACATACTATTTATGACTACATAACAATCCTTACAACTAATTATTTAACACGTACATGTTTACTCATTCAGGCTACTTGCATCCTATCACATTCACTCAGACCTTGATCCTCCCAGCTAATACTGTGTAGGTGGACTAGTCAGGCAACAGATGATGTTCCGATCGCTTAAATGAATGACTAAAGAAAATCAACCAAACGCAAAACAACTATCTCAGATATTTAAAAGTTATGAATCAATCATAACTTTGTGAAAATCTATAATGTGTAAATAAAATAAAACACTTAATGTTGTTTTATTTAAGATATACATATCACTATGAATATTTCAACTCACTGAATCTTCCTCAGATATGTATATCAAACTAAATTATATATTAGTTACACTATAATTTATACTGAATGTTTTCTATGGTCTTATGAAGAATTGAATTAGAAGTGGGTAGAATAAAATATTTAGAAATGATAAAAAATCATTCTGCAATTGAAAGAAAGAAAAATATCATATGTAATCTTTATCTTCACTTTATCATAACATACATCTTTCGTTTCTTTCACATCACATCTTCTCTCACAACTCTTGCGGTTGCACTGCTTTTTTACTTTTTGTTCATTCGGTAAATCCTACTTACGTAAGTCTACCTTTACACGTTTGTCAATCACGTTCGCGTTATGTATTTTTTTATCATAAGCATTAATCCCTGGTTTAAATTTATTGTTAATCAGTTTATTTCATCCATCATTGTCATGAGACATTGTTTTATGCGTGCACATATTTTATCAGCATTTGTTTGACTTCTTTCATTCATCTCCCATGTCCGAATTTCACTGTCACACATCAAATTTGGTACTTATTGTGTATACTGTTGTGAACCGTTGCCTTAACATAGTTGGCCACTTTTCTAAAACTTTCGAAATTTTATAATTATTTATATTTAGTTATTTAAAAGAAGGATTACGCCACATAAGACGGAAACGTCAAAAGCCTTTACGACCGACTTATCAATTCTTTAGTCGTATTTCAAGCAAAAAAAGACGTAGAAAATCTAATGGCAACTGTCAATGTGGAGAGTTACAGGAGCAGAGCTAGATCACTTATACGCTGAAACGTTCAAGTGAATACTGCTACGAGTCTGCCTTTGTCGCAAGCTCTGCTAACAGTTAAATGCCAGAAATACTGGAGATGAATGTGCACGACATACAGCATTTTCAGTATGAGTCACGTTTCTGAGCACAGAGGTCGCGATGCAGAAGAATAAAAATACATATATAAGGTTGTTTTAAAACTTACGGTGCTTCTGGCATCCTTCGACGTTCTCGGGCCAGTCGCAACTGTGGGCGTTCTCGTTGTAGAGCAGACCTCCGATGCACAGTTGCTCAGTGGCAGTTCCATTCCAACAGGTCCAATATCTGGTGCAGGAGGTCTCGTGGCCGAAGATTCCGTACAGCCAGTCACAGTGCTCAGTGCCTAACGGAGGGTCTAAAACAGAAAAAAATTGATTTCGTATTGTATAACGTCTCTATCATCCTAGAATTAACAATAACAAAAAAAAATCGACAACTTATAGAAAAAAGGATTCTTAACATATATAACACATAAATGTATGGGCAAGTGTCTGATCTAATTGCCGCAGAAGTCACTTTGTTATTCTCACAGTAAACTTTTTTCACGTCCATATATCTTCAGTAAGATTCTAGCTAACACCTAGTTTACTGGAGTCAAGACAAATAACGAACAACAAACCCAGATTCGTACAATTCAACAGTGTCCACTTGAAATTTCTTGTTTTGGTATGCCTTGTTTTTCTATAAATGTACGTATTATATACTACACCTTTGCCATGCACAGTTTTAGTTTTGTTTAAATAACGTTTCTGAACTGTTATAAAACAGTGTTTATACTCGTACATAAAATGTTAGCGGGGATACTTCTTACTAAAAACACAATTTATATCAATTTACCAAATAAAATATTGCATGTAATTGCAACAATCTGACTCGACACGTAAACTGACAGCTGATGTCAAAATTATAAAATTTTCACTCGCGACTATTAAACACCATAGTATATCACGGCGTGATTAGAAAAAAAACATTTCAATTTAACAATTGAGTTATTATGTTACACTATATAATTTAAAGGTTTCTTCTTGAAGTTATTTGTTTTTTAAAGTATTTTTTATCATATATCATGTATACAATATACTCAAGTATTTATACTTGTCATGTAAAATAAGTAAGTATTTAAATTATCAAATGAAATGAACAACATCGTTCATTGAAAATTCGCTACGTTCTAAATCAAAACATATCAAATGGAGCTATAAACTATATTCAGATTTCCCATAAAGTTTACAAGGAAAGCAAAACACATATTAACCTAACAACCGTAAACAATGGAGTAAGGTCATAATTTCTGCATGAAATTCCTTTATTTATCATAGCTCTTACCATAACGTAGTGAAGCTTAACAAAGCTTCTCAACATTTTTAGGTGCATACAATTATATAAACATGCATATCATCACGCTTTTTCTCTGTCACGATAACCAGAGGACAGAGCGCACGACTTTCCTATTAATTTAACATTTTTTGTAATTTGTCTCTCTGAAATTCATCATGCGTCTATCAATTCCCAATGGCGTTTGTTAAAATATCATGCTGGGAACATTGTTTGATCATATAATTTTTTTTTCTCTTTTATTTTTTTGTAATACTATGCGTATCCAGAAAGTAAGTGTACTGAGGCTCTCACGACCGGATGGATTTTATTTTCGACATGTTGGCTAGACTCCCGTGTAGCCTGACCCTTCCCCTCCGCAGCGAGACCGGTTCGAGGTCAGTATGTTGAGAAGTGTCGACGCGACAACACGTTTCGTGAAAAATGTCAATCCAATCTCCCGCCAAGTGCGAAATACGCGGCGTCATCCGTTATCTCGTTTGGAAGGGAAAACCTCCGGTTGAGGTTTATAATGAGGTGAAAACTGCATATGGTGATAAAGCTATGAATCGTACGAGTGTGTACAAGTGGTGTCGCGAGTTTAAAAACGGTCACGTCACACCTCTTCACCCTCCGCCAAAAAGTTCAAAACCACAATTTCAGCAAAGAAAATCATGGCATCTGTGTTTTGGGACTGTCAAGGCATAATTTTAATTGAATATATGCCTCAAGGGGAGACCATCAACTCTGCAAGATACTGTGAGACCCTAAAAAAATTGCGGAGGGCGATTCAAAACAAGAGGAGAGGCATGCTGACAAAGGGAGTCCGCCTACTGCACGACAATGCCAGACCACACACGGCCAACGCCACGAAGGAACTGCTCGCCTCGTTTAAATGGGATGTCCTGAACCATCCCGCGCATTCCCCTGACCTAGCACCTTCAGATTACTATATCTTTACCTCCCTGAAGCTGCACATGGGGGAAAAAAGGTTTTCAACCGACGAGGAGGTAAAGGAGGAGGTGGAGAAGTGGACGGAGGGGTTGGTGGGAAACTACTTCGAGGAAGGCATCAAAAAGTTGATACCCCGCTTCACCACCTGCATGGAATGGCGACTATGTCGAAAAATATACTACATATGTACTACGGTAACCACGTAATTTTTTGTTTAAATAAAAAAAATTGTAACCTACAAAAATTCAGTACACTTACTTTCTGTATATGCCTCGTATTTAATTTATTTCCTTCAGACATTAAGACAAAAGTCAATGTCGATCTCACAAATATTGTCGGATCAACTTTTGTTTGCGCCTAAACTATGTAAATAATGTTTTTTTTTATTTGTATACATCTATATTTTTTTCCACATGAATATAGTACCTTCTGTTTTGTGGCATTCTTTAGACGGTCCAGTATTGTGTTAATAACTAATTAATTGAACGATTTTTTGACAGAGTTGTGGTTTGATTTATTTCTAGTGTAAATTTGTTTTATTTAGGATAGATTTCGATAGAAATACTACATGTTGCAGAAAATATCATATCGCAACTTCCGGAAAACTTCAATCACATTTATCGATCAATACCTGGAAACCACGAAATAACCCTCCGTTAATTTTTTTTCTACATATTTATTTTTTACCGACATATAATGAAATATTTCCAATAATATGCTGAATTTTGTACGAAAGAAATGGTAATGTTCAAGGTAATATACGAGTATAACGGGAAATATATTTTCAATCTACACACAGATAAAATCTATCTGTTTCTTACGATCATTGTGCAAATCTATCTGTTTCTTACGATCATTGTGAAAAGGTTTTATTTTATTTTTGTATTATTTTTTATTTGAAGAAAAATAAGTCCTCACTTCTTTTTAAATATTGTTTTAACATCAAATATGTTACTTGGTAAATAAATCAATTTTTCTCTACAAATAATTCCCTTCGTATGGATTAGTTAGTGAAATATCACGTTTAACTTCAGAGAGTTTTAATTAAAAAGTTACCGTTTTTTAGCTCAGCAGCACGGAAAATACCTCCGCCATTAAAATTGAACCTTTTTTAGTTTTTTTCAGCGATATAAGAGATTAACTGCGAGTTAGTATACTTTGATGTTTTGTATTTTTCTTGTTAACCTTTCTCGGAAGGAAGGAAAGGTTGGATTTTATTATTTTCTTGAAGTTGTGTTTCTGTGGAAACATGTTGATATAAAATAAAGATTAAGCATAATGCTATATTTACAGAAATGTGTTGATTCATATAATTTGGACACGTGAAAAGAACGACTGATATCTTTGCGTTCTTACTCAATCGGGTGAGCTTCATCTTTGTCATTTTTTTTTTAAGAATTAAACTGTAAATATTATTTATATCAAAATATTCCTCCTCTCTAGCTTCTTTACAATTTCCAGCCTTATGGATATTTTCGTTGAGATTTATATTTTTATACCACTTTTACTCCAATATTATATTTATTTAACTCCAATATTATAAAATTTTACTCCAATATTAAATACTTTTACTCCAAAATTATTATTTTTACTCCAATATTACATACTTTTATTCCAATATTATATTACTTTTACTCCAATATTACATACTTTTACTCCATTTATGTAGCTAATTCAAGTATAAAAAAGGTAAAATGAGAAATATATATAATAGAAGATTATGAATGACGACATCTGTTGTATGAATATGGAAGAGGTGAAAATTGTCGATACGTTATTGTAGACTCTCGGCATGAGGCAGTATTAATAACATGTACAACGACGGACTATGCATTACGAGAGTTTGCTTCTCCAGTAATTTTTGACCCGAAGCTCAATTACTGGATCTGAAGAAAACATTGTCTCTCGATCACGCTCTTCAACAGGTTTGTGTTATGAATTCATATTTGTTGAGAGGTGCCATACAATTGAATAAATAAATGCTTTACTCAGTTGAAAACAGTATGATTTCTGTAAATACTCCATTTATAGAAGATACTCGTACATCCAAATTTTAGAAAAGATTCTTCAGAAATGCTTGCCGCATATTCTCTTTTTTTGCATTTGTATGGTACCTTTCAACATGTTTAAAACTGCTGATGCTTAGATATTAAAGAATGTGGCCGGGAGACGACATTGTCTTCAACACGTTAATCAACCCTTTGGTTTTGGAACAACTGACGACTTCCATGACCTAGTTGTTAAGAGGCTTGTCTTCCAACTGAGGGCTTCCAGATTCGATTGCCGTTGATACCCAGATCTTAAAAAATGATTCTAGTCTGGTTTTCACTTAAGGCTTGTTTGACACCTTTGTTTTGTCGTACATTTTATTTTTTTGTATGTATAGTACAACCTGATCGGCTTATTGCCATCTGGCAATATCTTCTTATTAATCAGATACATTTTTTTAAATTACTTTAAGCAGGAATCAAGCCCGTATCCCCTAGTTTCAAAGACAAGAACTTCGACAACGGTTAGTCAAATGCTACGTTTGGTCAGTGTTATTGCATGGAGTGGAATCATGGACCCTCAAAGTTGGTAGTATGAACCGACTGGAAGCATTCGAAATGTGGATGGACCGGAGAATACTACGGATACCCTGAATGGATATGGTCAGCAACACAAGGATTCTTCAAAGATCCAAAGTGGATAGAGAGTTGCTGACTAATATTAAAATTCGATAGGTGTCCTATTTGGGGCATGTACTTAGATGAGCAAAGTACAAATTACTGCACCTGATCATCCAAGGCAAAATAGAGGGTCGAAGAGGTGTTGGCAGAAGGCAAATCTCCAGGCTGTGCAATATACGTGATTGGATTGGTATAAGGAGCGTTGGGGATCTTTTTTGGGCTGGCGGGGACAAAGATGCCTACTCTCAGGTGATATTCAAAGTTGGGGGGACCTGACATGACACTAGGAAGAAGATTGCCCCATATACGAGTATGTTTTTTGGAGTTTAGAGAAACGACTTTTTAAATTAGTTATTTAACCAGCCTAATGCTTGATAATTTTCTCCGATCTCAGAAAAAAATATACATAAAAGTAAACAAGCGTATCAAATTAAACTTTATAAAACGTAAATATTGACTTATTTTACAATATTTACTCGTGATTCCTTTGGCAAATTGCGATCCATGGACAATTTTACATTTCGAGTTGATCGCGCTTTGAAAGTTTAATGACATCTGAAATATGCTTGAATTGATTCGTTCACTCATTCATGTACATAAATAAATAAAAAATGTATTTACAGGAAAATGGTTTGTTCTTCCATTTTTAGATTGGAATAATTTGCATTGCGATTCAGATATAATAAGTTTGTTTTTATTGTTGTGACAAAAAATTTATATAAATTTCAAATAAATTTGTTTGGTTACTAAAATTTCAAATCTTTGGATTATGGGGTATTTTTACGTAACCCCTATACATTTTTGTAATTTTTCAATGTTATATGAGTTGAATGAATGAACTAAGCGAACACATAACATTGACCGGGTAGCAATAACCAGTATCGGGTGATTTGGGCTTAACAAATCACTCTTAAGCCTAGTTAGCAAGACTTTTGTTTTCCAACCTAAGAATTGCGAGTTCGATTACCACTGATACCCATTTTTTTTCAAAAGGGTTTCAGTCTGGTTTACATTTCAAAACAATCTAAAAATCTTTTTGATTGGTAGTAAAAGATTATCACATGGTAATAAACCTACCAGATTGTAATGTAGAAATGAAAGTGTAATACAATAGATATTAAATGTGGTGGACGTTGTAAAGAATATTTGGAATAACAACGTGACTCCAGAGTAAGAATTGAGAATATGAAATTTTATTATTTATTTTTTATAACATATTTTTTCTGACTTTCTTATTTTGTGTTTGTATTTATACGTGATGATTTTTTTAAATTATTCTACTTTTTATAAATTTATGTGTTTATAAAACTGTAACGTGTGTTGCATTGCACTTCTCTGCATATCAGTTGCAGTGAATGTAATAGTAATTATTATCTTTCTAGTTGGTTTAGTTTATATTGCAACTATACGATTAAGTCTCACTACTTGATCGATTCTCGTTAGAGCACCTTTTAGAAGAGTCTGCTTTCTAAACGGCGCTATAAAAACTGTTTATTGTTATTATTAGTGTCCACGCCTCCATCACATAAAAATATTTGAAAATATATAACAGCAAACCATGCGCATTCTTAATTCCAAGTTCAGATCTCGGCTTGTAAAGGGAGGGCTCATTTTAAACAAAAGACTTCTAAGTTCATCAATAAATATTTTCACATTGTTGTCCTATCCGGAATTAACGAATCTTTAAATAATTTTTTCTCTATTATTTAGATGAAAAAAGGGAAAAAATTAAGCTGGGGGTGGGATTTTCTGCTACCCCCAAAGGTGACTCTACCCCTAGTAGGGTTCAGGGTTAATAACAAATTAAACTTTGGAAAGAAAACACTTAAAAAAATACACCCACATAATTTATAATCAAGTACACTTCAGTAAAAATAAACCAGAAATGCTATTTGAGATTTTTGAGAACGTGACGTAAAACTCCGGAGATATTCTGAAGGCTTCTATGACTTAATATTATGATAAATTTCGTATAAAAATATACTGAGTTTTATTCGTATGATAACCTTTAACATTTCCGAATTGATGATGCGGACGTATTGAAGAACGCTGTTACCGACCCCAGAAATAGAGCCTTCGGATTAAGAATCATCGGAGTAACTCACAGTTCATCATCGTATGTGTTGAAAATACAGGCAACAACACTCATTTTTGACCGATAACAACACTCGCACACGTCGAAGGTATGCAAATATTTTACCAGTCAAACTGTTTAACCAGACTGGAATATCTTAAACGAAAAATCTTTTTTTTTAAACATCGGAAATCGAACCAGGAATGCCTGGGTAAAAGACTGCGTTTTAATACCTATGAACGGAGGCCGTTGAGAATACTTAATATATCACTTGTCATATTGTTGGAAGTAAGTTTACTTTATTTATGTAGATATATTTTCAAAATTACTGAAGATGAATTAAACTAAACTAAACTAAATTTCTGAAGACGAATTTTGATTTCCTTATTTAATTTAGTGTTAAGTGAACTAAATTATTCTTATAGCTATATTGATGTGTTACATCTCTAAAAATATGTTGATTTGATTTGAAGAGACAGAGAAGTTTAAAAAAACCTAAGTCCAGTTTTTCAAACCTCATATTTTGAGCAAAAATACAACAAAAAAGTATGATACAAGCAAACTTTCGATGTTTTTCTTTCAGTCACTGATTTATTCAATGTATATTTATTTATATTTGTAAATAATATATGTCAGCACATACAAAACTCAATAAGAGCAGAAAATACATAATTCAATTAAAAAAAAATTATAGACTAATTATTATACTTTGTAATTAAAGGGTTTACGATCTTCGTGATTTAATTGGTAAGAATCTTCTGATCCAGAGATAGCTATTTCGATTCATGTTCGCACTCATATTTTTAAAAAGGTTCTGGGTTTCAATAAAGACCTATTGGTGGTTGGTTGAAAGTACCAAGTATCTTGGTGGTTGGTTGAAAGATTCTTTTAGATGAAAATAAAATCACCAGATGGTACTGTATATAACGAAATTGTAATTAAATAATACAACGTTGAATAGCATTATACGACCCACTTATTTTTTCTTATATTAATTGATGTAATGCTGTTTCCCGACCGTCATGAACGCTTCCTAACTAGCTCAATATATTTATTAACTTACAGAAAATGTACAGAGGACAAGTGATTTTTCAAATCTATTGATAACTTTGCCAGTAAAAAAAAACATTTATTTAGAGCAATTAAGAGAGCAAACTCTCCTCAAGGGCGCTTTAACTCGGGACTCGAACCCATTATAATTGATAGAATAAAAACATTACAAAAAAAACGAGTTGAATGTAAAAATATAAAAGTGATGATTGCGGCCATTTCATTAGGTGCTTTCCTGCATTTGCATATATTTAAAAAAACATATTTGGTAAGAAAACCGCAAAAAACTTCTCAAAGGAAGACGAACTACAAAAAACCTTTGTAGATCTTCCAATATGTGATAGTAACACATTTGGCTTTAAGTATAGTGATCTCCCAAAACGGGTTGTCCTCAAGTGCTTCCTAAAGCTGCACACCTTCCCCATATCTCTAATCATAGGAGGATAACCATTCTACACCAGCAAAGACAAATGCACCATCATAATGCCCCGTCCTGTTGGATCGATTCATACAAAATTTAAATAAAAAAAACTCACTGATTTGTGTCTTGGGGTATTCGCAGTAATTCGACCTCCATGGATAATCACACCCTTCGGTGACGCCTCTGTGCTTGCCAGCAAAGACCAACCCATTGGGGCAGTCATATTGGACAGGCTGTCCACTGTCACACTCCCAATATTTGTCGCAGTACTTATCGTCGGCTGTCACCCTTGACTTGATCTGGCATGGGTCTTCCACTGGATTCCCTAATACTGACGGTGCTAGCAGGGTGATCGCAAAGGCTGGAAATAAAGAAAACATGCGGTAAGTATTTAATAAAACATAATGGTCGTGGCTTATTCATAAGACGGATGTCTGCCAGCCCGGGTGTTGCTGATTCGATTCCTTTTGGAAACAGATTATATTTAAAAAAAAATGGTTATATTGCGGTTCTCATTTACCTTTTTTCAAATTAAAATCATTCGTACACCTAACAGTTTAAAAAAATTCTCATTATTCATCGTCAATTTCACATTTCAAAAGCATCAATTTTCTCTTAATCTATAGCCTTTATTGTTCAGCTAGTTATGCGTAAGGGAATATAGAAAAAAAACTAAGTACATTAGAAGACTATTTTTTATCCACTTAAACCATTGAAATTCGCCCTCTTATTTCCTTTTCATGTATTCAATCATTGTCGATTGACATATACTACCTTAAACCCTTAACTTTGATTGTATTCGTTGTTTTTGAAGAGGGCAAACTTCTTCAAGTACAAAATTTAAAAGTTTTTTAAAATTTAACAAAAAAAAAAGAAGTTAAATAAACTGTACTTGACTTTTTGTGAACAGAAAAACAGAACTCTTAAAAGTGAGAATGTTTGATCACATTTATTTGATTTTTAGGTAAATAATAGTTAACTTTTGACTTGAATCGTTGAATTTTTCATTGAAAGAAGAGTTAAAATTGACATTTTATGTCAATGATCTACCGTTTTATTGAATGAACAAATTTTCGTTACCAAATATAAGTTTGAAATTAAAATTCTCCAATTTTGAGAATATTTATTATTTGAAAAAATATGATTCTACACATTTACATGCAATGTTAGTTATATATGTTTAAAATAGGATTCTACACATTAACATGCAATTTTAGTTATAAATGTTTAAAATAGGATTCTACACATTAACATGCAATTTTAGTTATATATGTTTAAAATAGGATTTTACACATTAACATGCAATGTTAGTTATATATGTTTAAAATATGATTCTACACATTGACATGCAATTTTAGTTATATATGTTTAAAATATGATTCTACACATTAACATGCAATGTTAGTTATATATGTTTAAAATATGATTCTACACATTAACATGCAATGTTAGTTATATATGTTTAAAATATGATTCTACACATTAACATGCAATGTTAGTTATATATGTTTAAAATATGATTCTACACATTATGTAGCAACACGTTATGTACAACACGTTATGTAGCAACACGTTATGTAGCAACACGTTATGTATTCTACACATTATGTAGCAACACGCAATGTTAGTTATATATGTTTAAAATATGATTCTACACATTAACATGCAATGTTAGTTATATATGTTTAAAATATGTTAGTTATATATGTTTAAAATATGATTCTACACATTATGTAGCAACACGTTATGTACAACACGTTATGTAGCAACACGTTATGTAGCAACACGTTATGTAGCAACACGTTATGTATTCTACACATTATGTAGCAACACGCAATGTTAGTTATATATGTTTAAAATATGATTCTACACATTAACATGCAATGTAAGTTATATATTTTTAAATTTTTTTCTTTTTCTGTTATATTTTTTGAGGAAAAGGGATCACAAATTCGAATTTTAAAATATAGATGAACTTCGCTTCACTATAAGCGAGTATACTCGCAATATGATATACATCAATATGCCATACGTGAATATACTCACGCGTATTGTAAAAAAGACAGAAATCGATATGATATGGCAGACTGGTAGTATCGTTTAGTATGAAACCTTGAAAGTTCTCACTATTTCGATAAGTTATTGAATATTATGGAATCTCCGATTTTATCAAATGGCTTTTTTAATTCAAATGATGACCATAGGGTTGGCACACTGTTTTTTTTATACATCAAAACAAATGGGTTGTATATCGTGATTAAATGTTCTGGTATTTATATTTACAATATTATTTCGACATTTTTGTTATTTGTTTGTTCTTTTTCATTTCGTTATGTTGTGGTGTATCAGAAAAATTAAACGTTTTTTTCTGTGCTTGAAAACGATAAAAGAAAACTTCATTTTTATTCTATTTTTTCTGTTATATAATTTATTTTGTTTCTGAATTGAATAGACTTATGGTATTAAGTGATTTTATTAGATAAACTGGGGTGAATAAAGCTTATTATATTAATGGATAGTTTTATTATGATAATGGATAGTTTTATTATGATAATGGATAGTGTTATTATGTTAATGGATAGTTGTATTATAATAATGGATAATTTTATGGATATAGATAAAATTTTCGCGCAAAACATTGAATCTGACGATCGAGATGTAGGGTTAATTTTTCGATAAAACAGAAGAAAATATTAACTGAGAATCGGCGTTTAGGCAAACTGGTATTACTAGCTTGAATTTTGACGAGGTAGTGATTAATTTTGTATTTTATTATTGTGTTATACTTTCGTTGTATACGGTACGGCCTGACAAGCTTTGTGACAATCTCATTCAACCTACCAGAAAAATGTTACCGAAACCTTAAGTGTAAACCAGAAACAAATCCGTTTTAAAACATTTGGGTTCCAGCGGGAATACTAACTAACTAACTAGGCCACAGAGAGGTCGTGGCCTAGTTAGATTTATGGAAACTCATAATAAATCCGGGTTGTCTGGTATCAAAGGAACTGATGGAGCATTCGAGTGGGACTATTTTTAAATGTTCGTAAAAAATGCATTTGTTGACATTATCGTCATACCACCTATATATCAATATGGAATTCTGTGGAAAGTGATAGCATGCGGCAGTGTACAATATACGGCAGTGGTACAATAGACGGCAGTGGTACAATTATAGAGCAAATAATGCATGAAACACAATCGAAGCGCACTCACTAGTCAACTGATGCTTTACTCTATTCTCCGACACATTTAGATCATTTGTCAAGATACAGATACCGAATTTTATCACGAATGCTTCATTTTTGTATTGGACAAGTTATTCAAAATATAAAAAATTCTATTGCTTATAAAATAAACATTTCGGGTGATTGGTTACATTGTTGTGATTTTGATACCGCACTCAGGTGTTTGGTTAAATATTGTAATTTAGAAACCATTTTCAGGTGATTAGTTACATTATTGCGATTTTGGAACCACGTTCAGGTAGTTAGTCACATAATTGTGATTTTGGTGTAGCACTCAGGTGGTTAGTTACAATATTGTTATTGGGAAACCACATTCGGGTGGTTGGTTACTATATTATAATTTGAGAACGACGTTCGGATGGTTGGTTACATTATTGTTATTTTGGTGCCGCAATAGGGTGGTTGTTTATAATATTGTGATTGCGAACCAAATTCGGGTGGTTGGTTACAATATTGTTATTTGGGAACCACGTTCGGGTGGTTGGCTACATTAATGTAATTTTGGTGCCACACTCGGGTGGTTGTTTACAATATTGTGATTGAGAACCAAAGTCGGGTGGTTGGTAACAATATTATTATTTGGGAACCACGTTCGGGTGGTTGACTACATAAATGTAATTTTGGTTCTGCACTCGGATGGTTGTTTACAATATTGTGAATGAGAACCAAAGTCGGGTGGTTGGTAACAATATTATTATTTGGTAACCACGTTCGGGTGGTTGACTATATTAATGTAATTTTGGTGCCGCACTCGGGTGGTTGTTTACAATATTGGGATTGAGAACCAAAGTCGGGTGGTTGGTAACAATATTATTATTTGGGAACCACGTTCGGATGGTTGACTACATAAATGTAATTTTGGTTCTGCACTCGGATGGTTGTTTACAATATTGTGATTGAGAACCAAAGTCGGGTGGTTGGTAACAATATTATTATTTGGGAACCACGTTCGGGTGGTTGACTACATAAATGTAATTTTGGTTCTGCACTCGGATGGTTGTTTACAATATTGTGAATGAGAACCAAAGTCGGGTGGTTGGTAACAATATTATTATTTGGTAACCACGTTCGGGTGGTTGACTATATTAATGTAATTTTGGTGCCGCACTCGGGTGGTTGTTTACAATATTGGGATTGAGAACCAAAGTCGGGTGGTTGGTAACAATATTATTATTTGGGAACCACGTTCGGATGGTTGACTACATAAATGTAATTTTGGTTCTGCACTCGGATGGTTGTTTACAATATTGTGAATGAGAACCAAAGTCGGGTGGTTGGTAACAATATTATTATTTGGTAACCACGTTCGGGTGGTTGACTATATTAATGTAATTTTGGTGCCGCACTCGGGTGGTTGTTTACAATATTGGGATTGAGAACCAAAGTCGGGTGGTTGGTAACAATATTATTATTTGGGAACCACGTTCGGATGGTTGACTACATAAATGTAATTTTGGTTCTGCACTCGGATGGTTGTTTACAATATTGTGATTGAGAACCAGATTCGGGTGGCTGGTTACAATATTGTTTTTTTGGGAACCACGTTCGGGTGGTTAGTTAAATTATTGACATATTAGTATGGCACTCAGATGATCGGTTCATTATTTTAATTTTGGTACTGCAGTCGGGTAGTTGATTATAATAAAGTGATATTGGTACCACGTTCGGTTGCCTGGTTATAACATTGTTATATACTCGTACATATGAACCGGGTGGTTGGTTACATAATTGTCTTAACAGAACCACACTTGGATGAATGGTTACATTATTCTAATTTTGGTACCTCACTCTGGTGGTTAGATCTTTCAATCACTCTTTCAATACTGAATCTGGTACAATCTTGTACTGAAAGTGGTACAATCTTTCAATACTGAATCTGGTACAATCTTTCAGTATTGAATCTGGTACAATATCTCAGTACGAATCTGGTACAATCTTTCAGTACTGAATCTGGTGAGTCCATTCTCCCTTATTCTCTGTAGTTCACGAATCAACGTAAAACTTTGAGAATCTTTTTTAGCTATTGCTTGTTATTCATGTTTTTTGGTACGATATTTTTATAATAAAATCGCTGTTTTCTCTGGCTATATTTTGTATTTTTGTGTAAACAAATCCGACAATGTCTTCAGATATCAAAAGGGCGAAAGGTTATACGTTTTATATGGACTGTGTCATAAAAACAAAATTGAGGGGAACAAATTCTAGAACGTGGGTATTTTATGGTGTCGAGAGATGGAATTGCTTCTGACCCTTAAATCAAAATGCCCCCTAAGGCACAATATGGGGTCACTTTCAAATCTGGTATTCAAGGAAAGAAGGAAAGAAATCTGTGACCCGAAGACTTGATTTTTGGTTGTTCATCAAAAAAAAGAAAACTTATTTTTTGTTTGTGTTTTTATTTAACTTAAAAAAATACTAAACTTTTAAACCCTTAAAGACTCACCGTTTTTTATTTTACATCCGATAACTTACATTCACATTTTTTTTAGTTCAACAATACCTTAATTTGTATATTATTTATAGCTAAGGCATTTACATTGTCGAGGTTTAAATACATTGTAATTTGTTTTTATCAAACACTGTTTATTCCACTTTTTGTAACGGTATAACCCTACCGGTTTCAAGGTGCACACCTCATCATCAGGAGAGCATAAACAAGACTTGCTTGTGCTCTTGTTTGTGCTCCCCTGATGATGAGGTGAAAGCCTTGAAACCGGTAGAGTTGTACTGTTACAAAAAGTGGAATAAACAGTGTTTGATAAAACAAATTACAAAACCTTAATTTGTATTTAACATATAAAACATAAATACAACGAAAAACCCGGATCCTCGCATATATACATACCATCACACTATTTTCCTGTTGGGATAGGGAGAGAGGACAGAGCACCATACTTTCCTATCTCAACACTCATTCTTAGCCTCTTCAACATACATATGATACATGTTTTCATACAACTTGTAAATTTCCTTCTTTCAGAATATTATTCACAAGGTCCAACCAATATTTCCTTGGTCTTCATCTCACACGCCTTCCACTTACATCTGTTGTCTTTCTTAATTCATTCGTTCTACATGCCCAAACTATCTCAACGTGCTCGTCTTCATCTTACTTAACACATCAGCCTTGAATTCACATTCATCCCATATCATTTTATTCAGTATTCAATCAAATATTGTGACTTCACTTAAATAATGCCTAAATGGAGTGATACAGGTCTGTCCTTTTTTCCACAGATTATTTGAAAATCATTTTGTCATATTTTTTTTTAATATTAACGTTATATTATTTTTATTTTTTTATATTCGTAAAAAAATGGTGTATTACAATTTATTTTGATAAAACATTTTTTAAAAACATTTATTTTGCTTCATGTTTCCGTAAACAAAAATAAAACCCATTTTAAACGTTCAATATGTAAACCGAATGAAAGCCTCAGCGAAATTCCTGTGAAATTAGCAAAATATCCCATTTATGTAAACATAAATCGCGGAATTCCAATATCAAAGCAAAACATCTGTCTTATCGAAATAAATCGGACGCAATCCTACATTTATCATCAAACATCCAACACAAAAATGACATGATTTAAATTTATCGGTGAGAATGGCCGCTTAAAACGGGCTCAAGGTTTTCAATAACATCCCTATAAAGATTTTTCATACAGGCTTTATTAAAATATTTACAGTTGGACAGCTAATAAAACAACCGATTTTGGACGACCTTCACGAAATTCGTCCTGGAGCGAACTACGACCACGATTGAATTCGGAAAACCAGCGAAACACAGTGGCCCGGGATGGTGCTTCATCACCAAAAGTCGAAGCGAGTTGATCGGTACACTGTTGTTGAGTTAGTCCACGTCGAAAATCATAAAAAAATCATCGCACGAAAATGTTCACGATTTAATTCCATTTTGGGCCGAGATGAATTTTTACAAGTCACTGTAAATAACACAAATAGCACTCGTATGACAAAACTTTCAGAGCACGTATACCATTAAAAACGTCAAACTTTACGATGCTGATGTCAGATTTGACGTATCTACATTGGTGTTGCCATATCTCAAAACTTAAGTGGCAACCCTCGTACTAGAATTGATTCGCATACAGTTTAAAAGAATCTTCTAAATCATATAGAAATGACTTTCGTATCTCACCCCAAAAATGCTTCAAGATAATATTTTTGGCATTAGGCAAAGCGCAAGTGCAAAATCATACACGTTAAGTGAGCAGGCGTTCTAGTTTCGATTCCTGGCGGATTCGCTTCCAAACTGATGTTATTCTTAGACCATGGTGCATCTAAATTTATGTCTTTTTTATAATTAATATGTTTCGTATCATAAATTCTCATAGTGCTATTGTGTTGTATTACACGTTTCTAGTTCAAGAATTGAACCAGAAACCTCCTGATGGAAACACCCGTCTTACCAACTAGGTCACAGAGATCGTCAATGCGTATAAACTACGTGTTTTATGCCTACTCCAGTGGTGTTAACCCTTAGACTCGGTTGATGGGGCTGAAGGCCGTGTTGTCACGCAGGAAAGCTTTTTAACATATCCGCATAATTGATTTAGACACATATTAAAGGATTCAATACGATTGATTTTTTTTTAGTTTTGGTTCTTGGGTAACAAAAAAAATGTTGTTGGTTGAAATCCCGAGTTAGAGTACCCTTGAGGAAAGTCTGCACATAAATTGTCATTTTATTATTATATAATTGCACTCTATGATTCGTCTTTCTATTAAAACTATGTATTTTTTTTATATTGTGGATGCTTTAAGTGCATTTGGTCTTATTAGGATTAATGGAGCTATAGATTAATGGAGATATAGAGATATTGAACCAACTGAATGACACTGTTGATATATTCTTGGTACCGCCTTACAGTATGAGAAGAATCCTGGCTGATATTCTTCCTAACGAATAAGCTAACTCTAGAAACAGACCCTCTTTGTGTAACAGGAGAAATCCATGCAAAGTGGAAAAAAAGTCTCCTGATCACATACGTCTGCACCACTAGTGTGGAAAAACTAAATAATACCATACTAATCCAACAGTAACGTGTAGGTTAGGTGTATGACGCAAATATGCTTTCAATGTTTGAGGTCCGTTCCAGCAACTATGTACGAGGCCCATTTCAACTATGCTACTCGTGTGTGAGGCCCATTCCCCATGAATACCCCTTAGGCAGTTAGTGGACATATATGTCCCGATCGCTTATATTCGATTCCTTTGAGCACGGCGGGATATTTGGATAGCTCGTATTTATGATAATCGCGATATAAATTCACAATGTTCAAATATTAATTTGTTCGGGAATGTGTTAATTTACGTGGTTATTACAACATTCAATCCTTCTTGGCGCTAAATTTGAATACATACAGGATTTTTTAAAGTTTTATTTATTTATTTAAATGAACGAAACTTAAATAAGCGAATTACTGAACGAACTATTTTACTAGACTGACACCATTTTTTGGGTGCCATCTGGAAACCCGAAACATCCGGGTGTACTCGTAAGTCAAGAATATTATCACTAGACTACGGAAGTCAATTTTCTAAATTAATATATTTTATATTCGATATAGATTATTAGAACATAATTATTTTTAAATATAAAGAATACTATATAAAGATGTCTTAAGATAATATATATTAATCTGTCTCAAAATAACATGAGAAATAAATAATCGTTGCCAATAAGAAAAAAAACTGTTAACAAATTGTGGGGGGAAATGTTTTTTGTTTGATACATTTTTCTAAGCTGGCATCGCATTGATCATCGACTGACGTATATTTGGTGTAGCCATCAATTTTCATTACTTTTCTCATTTGAAATCAATCAATTAAGAAAGATTAATTAAATTTTCTCTCTTGGCAACCGTGGAAATACAATACATACAATAGATTTTTTTCATTGAAGGATTTTCTTTACGAGACAATGTTATTCAATACCTATTTATGCTCATGTGTTAAAAATCTCAAAGGTCATAGGGTGGCATTAATACGTCGTATGGGATTGTATCAGTTCGTATACTGATGTATGCTGACGACATAACATTGTTGTGTTATTGAAGTATCAAAATGAATATATACGCATAAATAAGTAACTTGTATATGAAATGTGCAGAAAATAGACCCGAGAACGAATTGTTACAAATTTCCAAGTAAAGCTATTGAATTGAATTATAAATCATTTCCTTTATAGAGAACAAACTAATGATTTATTAGTGATTCCATCGTACTGGCAAGTTTTTACATGTTTCGAATAAATAAGTATCCCTCAGTCTTAATACGATAGTTACTAGTGATGAAAAATGTATCACATACGACGATGTTTTACGCAAAAGGCAGTGGGATGACAGGGATAAATCTCCACAGCCAGTCCAAAAATCTAAGCTTCATTGAAGAAATATAACATTGTTTATATGGTAAGATCGTCGCGGTTTTATTAATTTCGAGCTTTTAAATCATTATGAAACATTAAGTGCAGCTTTATACGTCCAGCAGCTACAGCGTGTCCATCAAAGTTTGATCAAAAAGTGACCTGTGCTAATCAATCGGAAAAATGTTGTTCTCCTCCATGACAATCCAAGACCCCATACACCAAGTTCACATTCATCCCTAATATATTCATTCCGTATGTTTTCATATATTGCCATCCCAAGTATTCTCAGTACATTTCTACATCATAGTTGGTACCAAAATACTGTTGTTGACTATCATCATATATTATCTTAGCATATTTTGATACTCTCCGGTTCGAGTACATTCGAGATGCTTTCATTTGTCATCCCTCGTAACTCTTCCATCATCTGGGAAAATACTAAATAAAGGGTCTTTCAAATTAAGCGGTTTTTAAATTATTGGATAAAACATAGATGGCGTCGCGAACTTGCCTGGATCTAGTGAAATTTGAGAAGTGTAATGACATTTATAAAAATGGAGTCATCTACAATACAACAACGCATTCAAATTGAAAATTATGTTATGTGTTGTAATCTCCGGAAACGGTGATGTTAATTGGTCACCAAGATCATGTGATCTGACACCGTTGGACTATTTTCTCTGAAGTTGTGTGAAAATCCAGGTCTATAAGAATGACCTTCAATCAATTCCTGAGCTGAAGGACGAAATTATTCGCGTTATTGATGAGTTAGAACCGCAATTATGTCAAAATGTCATCGGAATTTTTGACAAAAGAGTGGGCATCTGTGAAGCTGCAGGAGGTGGAAATTTGGCAAATATTGTTTTTTGTGTTTAAATGTCATACATTATACTCTAATGACCAATAAAAAAAAATTGAAATCAAATCGAATTGTGTGTTTTATTCAAGAATTTAAAAAAATTGAATTAAAAAAAAACCTCTCAAATTGAAAGACCCTTTAGAACAATGATACTCAACCTTTTTTTTCTTCGGGCCACATACATATATTTGTAAAGCTACGCGGGCCGCAACACTATACTGGTATGACAAAAAATATCATGAAACCCACCACCCCCGTTTTTTTGGAAAACCATTTGAGATTTATAAAAATATAACCAAAACAGAATAATAATAGTACATATCACTTATCAGCATACGGTTCGTTAAAAATTACAATAGTGAAAAAAATAAAACTCAAAAGTAACATGTATCCAAGCGTTTATTTTGAAATTAGTGTGATTTTTGACATTGGGATAAATTTTCAACAATTTTAGACAAAGCGGGTTTATAATTGCTGCATGCTAGCCTCAATACGTCATCAAGGTGAGAATCAGTAAGTCGATTCCTGTATACGTTTTTTGCATATTTCATTTTGGAATATGATGACTCACAAAGATATGTTGATGCAAACAATGTGAGGAGCAGGCCGGCACAATTTTTTACAGTCTTGTATTTTTCAGGAACTAATTCCCAAAAATGGATGTACTCCTTCCCCTCTCTTTTTTCTTCAAAAATAGCTTTCAGATTAGTATCGTTCTTAAATTCGATAAATTCATCAAAAAGCACTGCATAATTTCGAAGACACACCCGCCATTATGGGTAATTAAATTATAACAAAACAATATTTTATAAAACAGCAAAAAAAGCTATCGTATCCGTGTTCCGCGTAATGTTTACTTGAAATAAAGCCGCAACACTGTGACTGTGACGCATTCAAAAAAATTTATGTGTTGCAACAAGCAAAATTATTTGCGCGCATATTTGTCTGTCAAATGTTTGTTTTTTGGGAATAAATCTAGCGTGTGCAGTAGCAACACTCTTATACCAGATCTGATGTTGACACGACAACGACCATCCTCTTCGGGTTTCCATGTCTGTACGTCAAAGTCGAAATTAATCTCAAGATATACGAAATATAGAATGCCAGATTTTGTAAATCATGTTCCTGATAATAAATGTGTTGAGGGCCGCACAAAAAAGCTTGGCGGGCCGCATGCGGCCCGCGGGCCGCAGGTTTAGTATAACCGCTTTAGAAGTATGATTGAAGAATTCTTCAATTTTCATTATTTATTTATTACACTCCCTCATATTCCATTTACTTTCTTTCAACACTTTTCTTTTCTCATCATTGAATTCCACAATATTTATCCATTCCTAATAAAACCACCTAAATTGTTAAGTTAAAAAAAATGTCCTTTTATCAACATTTTTTATCGATCTTAAGAAAACAATTATACGTTGACGTAAGATTATACTCTTCCTCAAATTAAAAGATTCCCCTAATCAAGGCATCCAATATCCGCTATTCCTTAATGTATATAGTAATTTACACAGGGGTATAGCTTCCTAATTAAAATCTTGAATAATTCACTTCCCCCGTGCGTCAGTACCTCGTATTGCCTTGGTTTCAGCCCCATTTTCGTTTGCTCACACAGACCCATCCTACTGGTCCTTGTTAAAGTTAATTGTCTGAAAAAAATATTGGATATCTATTCAATTTTCATACGGAAATGTATTTAAGTTAATAAGTTATCATTATCTTTCTTCACGCAAGTCTGAAGAGTACACATGTCACAGTGGAAGGATTTTGTATAGTGAACGTATATTTACTAAAGTAATTAGTGAATGTACACTAATTATATACCTTCTATTGTTAATTAACATTTGTCATCTGGTGTTGAGGAACTAACATTTTAAATTAAATTATTAAAACGACTTTATTTTGGAACGATATTTCTGGCTAAGTCAGATATGTCACATCGTTATCAATATTTTATAATAAACTAAAGAAACCTTATTCATCTGAAAATATGTACTCTTCTTGGCGAGGAATAACTTCACCAAGTAGACTAAAAAGAATATGAAAACTGCAACGATTTCGAAACGTCGATATCATGCTGCTATATAATCACGCTGTACAATTTCCGAAAGACCTTACACACCAAATACGAAGATTCGCGAAAACCTCAAAATTAACTAAAATATGTTTGCCAACGATTTATCTTCGCACTAGAAATAATTTAATTGGTAATTTATTTTATAACCCTACCGGTTTCAAGGCTTTCACCTCATCTTCAGGGGAGCGCAAACAAGACTAAATGCTGTTCGAACTGGTACCGATATACACGCTTTAACGGTTGGGGGCTGAGGGGTGAGGGAGGCATGGAACAATTTCGGCCAAGAGCGGAGAGATTTTTGGGAAATAACTGTTCAACAGATGTTCGGATCGGTGTACTGACTTAGAAATTTCTAGGGCCTCTAATCTGTCCAATTTATTTCCGTTACTACTAAACACTATAATTTAATTGGTTTAATGTGTGAAAACGCCAAAATTGCGTGATTTAGGAGCGGTCCCGTGTAGTTTTAATAACTGTATATTGTTAATTTTTAGTATTTTGAAGTGTGTACTTGCATACTAATGCATTATTTTATTTTGATTGTATATTTTTATTTAGTTTTAATGTACCTGCCTTAGTTTTAATGTAACTGTATTAATAAATATTCTTGCTTGTAAGTGTATTATTCACACTAAATGCTATAGTATGTCGTATACGTTTAGATAGATGGCGCCTAAAAAGTTCCAAGTCGATAATACAGTATCCTGGACTTCATTTGTTATCATTAGGAACTTAAATATACTACAAAGTTGATTACAAAATGCATTTAAACTATGTCCCTTATAATGGACACCAAATCTGAAGAGGTTAAGAATATTTGTCTTTTGTAATGAAATAAATACTCACTTCTTACATTTTTGTTATAAATTACACTGCACCGTCGATGAATAAATTAATGAACGAAATTCACATATTGTTATTATTTTATAATATCCTTAACTGTTCCGCTGCCCCATCTTATTTCACTGAAAATATTCAGCGTCTTTTCGGTCATGGACTGGCGCTACACTAATGGAGATATTGTTTATTGGCTTTCCAGTCACCCCCTGTTCCGTTTTACGTCATCCTTTACTGTTGGACAGCACCGGTACAAAGAGCCAGAAAGAATCCAGAAAGAAAAAAACCTATCAAAATGATAATGATAGTAGAATCCAGAAAGAATAAAACCTATCAAAATGATGATGATAGTAGAATCCAAAAAGAAAAAAAACCTATCAAAATGATAATGATAGTAGAATCCAGAAAGAATAAAACCTATCAAAATGATGATGATAGTAGAATCCAGAAATAATAAAACAAAGTACTATGTTTGCTTTGTATTTGATGCTGGGCCAACAAAAATATAGTTGATCCATAAGTCTTATCATACACATCCGCTTGCCGGGAAATAGAATTCTCTGTACCTACCTAATGCGATTATGGCATTATGTGGGACCGGAAATACGATTTCATAATGGACCAATTACATGTCTCGTTGGGTGACCATATATTCATTCCATTATTTTAAAATTTCTTACTTTATTTTCTTTAAAAAACAATTTATTTATTTAACACTTCATTGTACAACAATTTGGCGGGCTTATTGCCATCCAACTAGCAAAAGTAAATGAAATAAGTTACATGATCGTATTTATTAAACCCTTCATTGTACAACAATCTGGCGAGCTTATTGACATCCAACTAGACAACAGTAAATAAAAGAAGTTACATGATCGTATTTATTTAACACTTCATTGTTCAACAATCTGGCGGGCTTATTGCCATCCAACTAGCAAAAGGAAAGGAAATAAGTTACACGGTCGTATTTATTTAACACTTTATTGTACAACAATCGGGCGGGCTTATTGCCATCCAACTAGCAAAAGTAAATGAAATAAGTTACATGATCGTATTTATTTAACACTTCATTGTACAACAATCTGATGGGCTTATTGCCATCCAACTAGCAAAAGTAAATAAAAGAAGTTACATGATCGTATTTATTTAACACTTCATTGTACAACAATCTGGCTGGCTTATTGCCATCCAACTAGCAAAAGTAAATAAAAGAAGTTACATGAACGTATTTATTTAACACTTCATTGTACAACAATCTGGCGGGCTTATTGCCATCCAACTAGCAAAAGTAAATGAAATAAGTTACATGATCGTATTTATTTAACACTTCATTGTACAACAATCTGGCGGGCTTATTACCATCCAACTAGACAAAAGTAAATTAAAGAAGTTACATGATCGTAAAAAATATTAAAATAATTTTTCCCCATTACAAAATTCATGAAGAATAATTTTTTTTGGAGTTGAGAGCTCAGAAACAATGCGAAAATACGAGTATAAGAAAACAAATAACAATGATTGAAATTATCTCGAAAATTAATTAATGCGCTGTTTTATGCTTCTATTACTTGATTGCAGTGACGTATGCGATTTAGATGACAACGAAGATATGTTGGAGATACTCTGAAACGTTTGCAGCATATTTATTTTTAATCTAAGGAAGTATAACAACGAGTAAGAGTTTTGGAACTTACTTCCATGGGTTAAAATCAGTCAGCGAAGGAACCTTCAGTTCTGTCGACATTATTTGACGTATTTAACAATCACCTCCATATCATTGCGTAAAGATTCTACTGTATTTTAGGACCCGGCCATTCTCTTCGATCAGGTGATGAAAGACTCTTTAGCTTACCAACACACCACACCGCATTTTACACATCTTCATTTGAGATTCACTCGGCGCGACAGTAGATCGAATATTCAAGAGTTATTCAAATATGCTTCACCCTTATTTACATTTAAGAGGATATTTAAAAATAATATTACATTACTCAGAATGTCCTTTCATCCTTATTTTCCTTTGATTCCCTTCCTTATCCTTGAATGAACTTATTTCTTCAATTCTGCCAGTATTGATTAGTCATTGGTAATTTATTTACTATTTACTTAAATTTAAATGTGTAAAATCTGGCATATATTAAAACAGTGTATCCAAGATTAACTGGTTGGTTGGAATAATGTAAAACAGTAAGTTCGTCAGATATACCATGTATAACCACGTACACAAAATAATGAAACAAATGTATACAAAGATTGGTTCCAAAGAAAAAAAATCTAGTTTTCAGCGGGATTTAAACTCTCAACCTCCGGGTTGAGATACAGGTGTCTTTTCAACTAGACTAAAGAGGTCGTTGAAATATATAGAGAATCCTTGAAGAATTTTGTATAAAAAGGTTCAGTCATTGATGATATTGATAGCAAAAAACATCCATGTATCTAAGATATTAATATTTTGTGATAGGATACGGAATTGAGTTAAAAATACGATTTATAAACTTGAAACGGCAAATCCCAATAACTGATTTGGGCTATGATATATTGTTGGAAGTGATGAGGTCTATAACCTTGTCAGAGAAACGAAAGATACTCGTATTTGACCTTGCAACATTATTTAAGATTGTCAGCTTGTATTTCAATAGTATGGAACTACCTCAGCTTCTCATGTTATACGTACCTTGTAGGCCCACTTGCAAAATATTTTGTTCTATAGTAAAGTGGTTGTAACTAATTATTTGTTCAACTCTTGCATAACAAGATTACACAGACTGGGTAATCAATATACGCATTGTATGGATTCAATATGACGTTGGCTGCTTACAGCAGGAAAGTAAAGAAGTTGTTCTTTGCAAGGATGAATTGATTGAATTATATTGATTTGCTTTATTGTGTTGTTCGACTTATATTGTTTTTTTCCTATTGTATTACACTGTATTGTATTACAAACTCGTTGTACAATACAACCTAACGGGCTTATTGCCATATGGCAATTTCTTTCAGCCAACCAGAAAGATGTTAAAGAGTCCTTAAGTGTAAACAAGACTGGAATTCTTTTTAAACGAAATTTAAGATTCAGCGGGATTTGAACCCGCAACTTCCGGGCTGGGAGACAGGCGTCTTACCAACTAGGTCACTGTTTTAATGTTAATGTTAAATTATTGTATATTTGGTGTTTTTTAATCATTGTATCAAAAATGTAATTTGACCGCTGAAATAAAATTTAAAAAAAATTTAATAAATAAAAAAATTAACAAAAGCTTGGTGACCCCAATCAGGTCTCCAGCGAGCTATATGCCAGTATCTCATGATTACCTGTCAGCTATCTCTGTCTGCCGCGATTCGCTGTCTCGAGCTCTCGCCCTGAACTTATGATATTTCACTGACCGAACAATGCTGCTTTCTCTACTGCACCTCTCTTTACTTGTATCAAATATTCTCAATATGTTCGTTGCGGCATTTAATATTAAACTTAACAAAGGCTTTCGTAAACACGCTCACCGTCTCAAAACTAAAATCGATCTTCATTTGTGGTAAACTCGGCGCAACTGTAGAACCAACTACAAAGGTTTTTTTTTTCCATTCAAAACTAAAAATAAAATTATAAATACTTTTTCTATATATGTGTAATTTTGCGAAGTCTAAATATAATAAACATATTGTCGCATATTGTCCCAATACACAAGGGAGGCTCGATGGATGACTTAAAAAATTATAGACCCATATCTCTGCTGAGCATTCTTTCAAAAATTATTGAGAAAATAGTGAAGGACCGACTGATGAAATTTTTCAATATGCACAACATTATCTCTCCTAATCAGTTTGGGTTCCAAAGGAATGTGGGAACTGAAACTGCTTTGCTTAGTCTAGTAAACAGCGTTACCACCACTTTGGATAATAAGAAGGCATATTTGGCAGTTTTTTTGGACCTTGCAAAGGCTTTTGATACAGTGTCTCACCGAATATTACTTACCAGATTGATGGAGGTGGGCATATGTGGGCGCTCTTCTAGTTGGTTCTCTTCTTACTTGTCTGATAGAACTCAGAGAGTCAAATTGGGTGATAGTGTATTTGGTGAGCCTGTTTTTGTAAGATTCGGAGTACCTCAAGGTAGTGTTCTGGGACCTATATTGTTCCTGATATATGTCAATCAGTTGTGTAATCTTTCTCTCAGGGGTAAGATTATTGCTTTTGCGGACGACACGGTTCTTCTATTCGAAGGCCGAACATGGGATGATGTATTCTTAAAGGCTAACGAAGAATTGCGTGTAGTTAAAGAATGGATGGACTCAAATTTATTGACTCTAAATTCCCAAAAAACTAAATACATCACATTTAGCATATCTACAAGAACTCAAGCACCTACAAATAAATACATAACACTACACACTTGTTCACCCATGTCTGACTGTAGTTGTGTTTCCTTGGAAAGGGTTGATAGTATTGTAGGATACCTACCTAAATAAATAAATAAATAAATAATTGTCAAAATGGATAAATGAATTGTTAAACATAATTAAATTGAATTAATTATTGTTGAAATAATAAACATACAGGGTCAATAACCGATGAAGTATTCATAGATTGCTACACATCAAGAACAGCGACAATGTTTACTATTTTTGTAGTACCCGCGATTTGTCTAGCCATCTCCAGATACAAATAAATAAGCTACCGCCAATTCACGTGCCAGAGTGAGACGGAGCATGTAGCGCGAACTGGTTCACTCATTTGTATAAAATACCTGCGCGCCGAGAAATAAACAGATTAGTATTGTCATTCATTCAGCTGTCAAGACTTGCATTATTTACCCGTTATCACTTTCATTTTTTATCCGCATTCCTGAGTATTTGTAATTAAACAAATATCAATCAAGATCATCACGACCTATCAAGATAAGCAACACTCTATAGTATAAAGTACCTTGGAGTTTATTGACCAGTTCCTTCGTTGGGAGGTCCATATTAACACTTTGAGCGCAAAAATTAGAAAACTAGGATACATATTCCGTATGATTCGAAATGTGCTCAGTGAAAATATTCTTAAAAGTATATACTTCGCCTTATGTCAGTCAGCACTTTCTTACGGTATATCAGTTTGGGGGGGATGCACCTTAACCCAAAAACACATATTACAGGTTTCCCAAAAATTGATTGTGAAAATAATCTATAAACTTCCTGCTCGGTATCCCACGGCGGAGCTTTTTAGAGAGTATCAGGTCCTGAACATAGCCAATTTACATCTCAAATCCATTCTCTGGCACTACCATCGAGAGGAAGGAAAGATGCAAACTCAGCAGACACACATGACACGCATGGCAACTAATGAAATGTTCACCATCCCTAGAGTTAAAACCTCTTTTGCCCAAAGGCAATATGCTTATTTGGCTCCCATTACATACAATGGCGTGCCGACTTCAATAAAAGTAAAGGTAGGAAAACCATTTAGACAGTCGATCGGAGCGTGGTTGTTATTGCGACAGGATTTTGAGTACTTGGGCTTTCAGGATGAATGACGAGTAGAAAGGATTTATGTGAGCTCGTGAGTGTGGGTCTCTTCTTGTTGTTTTAATTTTGGATGTTTTTGTATTTGTGTTTCTGTGTGTTTTTCTTTTTTTCTTCTTTTTTTTTTTGTTTTGAATTTGTTTTGATTTTTATTCTTATGATTGTGTGCGGTATATTGTGGGATGAATATTTTTGGTCTTTCTGGAGTGATAATGTGTGAGGAGTTGAGTTTCGCAAGATGTTTCCAGTTGTAGTTGAGTGTCACTGTTTGTCAGGTTGAAGAGAGCGTGCAACGGGGTTTTTTTGTGTTATCAAAAATCGGAAAGAAGTATCGATTTATTTTTTCATGCTAAATATCCTCAGTGAGATACAGGCAAAAGCCTAGTTTACTGGGGATATGACAAATGAAAGGCAACAAACCCAGATCCATTAAAATTATATGTCCAAATCAAATTATTGTTGTTTTTTCTCAAATTGTGTATATTTCTTGTCATGTGTAATAATAAATAATAAATAAAATAAAAATATTAAAAAAATCGTCTTGGAAAATGGGATTTTGTTTATTTCTGGCATGTTTGTTCTGTATTGGAATAATGGGATATTGTTTATTTCTGGAATGTTTGTTCTGTATTTGAATAATGGGATATTTTATATTTCTGGCATGTTTCTTCCGTATTTGAATAATGATGTGGCCATATTGAAGAGCGTTGTTTGGTGATAATATTTCCTGTTAATGCAGTAATCGTGCGTGTTATAAATAGTACCGCACGTGGAAAGGTAATTACAGTACCCGACGGTAAGTAATACACATCGGGCTTCAAAAAGAGACTGTCGGCCATAATCGGCTAACTTCGGCTTTGTAGAGCGTCATCTCTGTCGCACGGTTGATTGCCAAATCGCGACGGAAAACGCGTATGAACGACAAAGACGACACTCTACAAAGCCAAAGTTAGCCGATTATGACCTAAGGTCTCTTTCTTAACCCCCATGTGTATTACTTACCGCTGGGTACTGTACCAGCATGCTATTTCCATATTCTTTGACTTTGTAGAGCGTCGTCTCTGTCATTCATACACGTGTTCCGTCGCGATTTGTCAGTCGTTGTCAAGCGTTTTAGGGGCTGATACGACGCTCTACAAAGTCGAAGTTAGCCGATTATGGCCGACAGTCTCTTTCTTAAGCCCGATGTGTATTACTTACCGCCGGGTACTGTACATTCGTACTGTATATCTAGTGCGTATGGCTATTGTTGCCAGATGAATTTTCAAACTAGATAGATACCATTTTTAAGTACCATCAGGAATTGAACCCAAAATCCCTGGATGGAAGACCAGTGTCTAATCAACCAGGCCAAGGTGGTCGGTTTTGTCCTCTGAATATAGTACCTTATCATGCAGAGTGCAAACGATATCATCTCAGTTTGGATGAAATAAAAAATAACGTTTTGATTTATTTTTTGTAAACATGCAAGTTATCGTTTTTTTCTTGTGAGGCATCCAAAATCTTATTGATAAGTCATTATTTTATTTGTATATTGAGATATATTATTATAAACTTCTTTAATTTTAATCCCTGAAGTAAGGAACAATAGACTTGTTTTATTGATTAAAAAATGTGATTTGAATAAAACATTGGTTTTTTTTTTTAGTATTTTTGTTTTATACAGTACAACGTATCACACTTGATTCCATGTGGAAATCTCTTTCAACCTACCAGAAAAAAGGTAAAGACGCAAAACGTTAAAACCAAATTGGAATCCGAGTGAGACGACAAGCTTCTTTCCTACTATGCCATGTCTCACCAACTTGGTTCCTATTGTAGTAAATAAAAAAGGTTACGAAGAGCTAAAAATGATGTACTATATATGGTAGTTATTTTCCCCCAAATCTTAGACGACTTAAATTTAAATGATTTTTTTGGGCTACTAACAAGTTGTACAATTTTATGGATACCTATGACTTCGGTCATATATATTCTTTAAAAAAAAGGAAAAATATGCCAGTGTAGTCCAATCGTGTGGAAGGTTATCGTTACAAACCCCGCGCTATGCTACTCTCCTCGAATGTTACAGGCATTTTTTCAGACTTGTTTTTGTGGGGGAAATAATACCTATAACTACGGTCATATATATTAAAAAAAAAAGAAAAAAAAACATGCCAATGTACTCCGATCGTCTCACTTCGAATGTGCTATCGGATCCATTACAGCGATCTGGCCGCTGAGTTTGTGCTGTATTACATTTCCATTGTATACAGTACAACCTGATGGGTTTATTACTATGTAGCAATCTTTTCCAGCCAACAACAAATATATTAAAGAAGTTTAAAGCGAAAACCAGACTAGAATGCTTTTTAAAAAAATCTGGGTTTTTTTTTTGTAACCTGGCGAGTTTATTGCCATGCGGCAATCTCTTCCAACCAAACAGAAATATGTTTAATAGGCCCTAAGTGTTAACCAGACTGGAATCCTTTTTAAAAAAAATCTGGGTTCCAGCGAGGATCAAACCCGCAACCTCCGGATCGGCAGACAAGTGTTTTACGACCAGTCCACGGAGGTCGTTAGTAGAATTAGAATCCGCGATCTCTGGCTTGTGAGATAAACGTCTTATAACTAGGCCACGAGAGTCGTCTGCTGGTGTGCAACGGCTCAGTCACTTAAAAAAAAACAAAACTCCACGGCATGGCTTAGATCTCCAACTTAATTTATTTAGGAATAGCGAGGAATGGATCCTCGACTACGAGGCCCAGCAACGACGACGGAGTGTAGTGTACGAGTGTTCATAATTTGATTAATTCTTCACACGAATTAAAAAATACAATTATTATAATTAAATTAATTCTCGCTGCATCATACGAGTACATATAATATATCAAGATTATTTTAGTGGTATATGGTACGTTTAGATTTTACTGCCTGACTTTTATGTTTTCTCTTGAGCTCACTGGCTGTGTTTATACTATTTCACATTGCAAGACTATAGATTATATAGCTCCGAGGCAATGATACAACTTCCATATGCGGCGCACATAGGTATATGCGTCTACCATACTTCCGAGGGATATGAAAGTGGAACCTGTGACTATTGGTTAGCTAACGCGAACCGGATCCTATCTAGGCTGATCTCGTTAATCTAACTTAGACACACACTACAAAAACCGTTGAATAACAGCTATACTTGTTTCGATAAACATATCTGTAGTCTTTATTTAGTTCGGTTTGGGTACATTTAACAGTTTGAGAAGCTTAAGAGTTTAATTTTTTATTTATTTATTTACAATCCTAAATATGATACATAATGGAAAGGATTTATGTGAGCTCGTGAGTGTGGGTCTCTTCTTGTTGTTTTAATTTTAATTTTTATTCTTATGATTGTGTGCGGTATAGTGTGGGATAAATATTTTTGGTCTTTCTGGAGTGATGATGTGTGAGGAGTTGAATTTCGCAAGATGTTTCCAGTTGTAGTTGAGTGTCACTGTTTGTCAGGTTGATGAGAGCGTGCAACGGGGTTTTGTTTTTGTGTAATCAAAAATCGGAAAGAAGTATCGATTTATTTTTCTCATGCTAAATATCCTCAGTGAGATACAGGCAAAAGCCTAGTTTACTGGGGATACGACAAATGAAAGGCAACAAACCCAGATCCATTAAAATTGTATGTCCAAATCAAATTACCTGTTGTTTTTTCGCAAATTGTGTATATTTCTTGTCATGTGTAATAATAAATAAATAAATAAATAAAATTTACAATTTAAATAGTTTGAATGCAAATGCAAATATAAGAGCATAAGTACTTAAGGTACCCGGCGGTAAGTAATACACATCGGGCTTAAGAAAGAGACCGTCGGCCATAATCGGCTAACTTCGGCTTTGTAAATCGTCGTCTCTGTCATTTATACACGTGTTTCGTCGCGATTTATCAGTCGTTGTCAAGCGTTCTAGAAACAGAGACGACGCTCTACAAAGCTGAAGTTAGCCGATTATGGCCGACAGTATCTTTATTAAGCCCGATGTGTATTACTTACCGCCGGGTACTGTACCATCACGCCGGTTCCCTGCTTGGATAGGCAGAGAAGACCGAGTGCCAGACTTTCCTATCACGATATACATCCTTCACATCTTCCACATATATACAACTTCTAAGATTTCTCTGACTTTCTACTTTTCTTTCTTTCAGAATATTACTTTACACAACCATTATTGTCATGGTCTTCCTCTCATACACTTTAGACTCACATCTGCACTGTATATTTGTTTCGTTAGTCTTTCTTCATTCATTCGTTGTATATGTCCAAACTATCTCAACGTACACTGAATCACCTTATTGAACACGTCGGACTTAAGTTCATATTCATCCTTATCACTTAATTTCGTATTCTGCCATACATTGTCAGTTCATGTATTGTTCTAAATGCACGCATTTCTACTGCATTCACTTTATTAAAGAATACAAGAACATGATGCAAAAAAAAATTGTGGATATACGAGTAGATCAGTGCTGATCAAACTTTTTCATATTTCGGCCCCGAAATCTGAAAAAATAAATGTAAAGTCCCTCGAAAAATTTCATTTAGCGATCAACGAGTACTTTATTTCCCATTAATTAGTATCAACCATTCTTTCCTTGGTCTTTCTGTATCACGCCTTCTACTCACATTTGCATTATATATCTATTTTGTTAGTCTTGCTTTATTCATTCATTCCATATGCCCAAACCATCTCAGCGTGCTCTTTTTTATTTTATTACACATCAACCATAAGTTTACATTCATCCCTTATCACTTCAATCCGGTTTCTTTCATACATTGTCATTCCGTATATTTTTCTCAATGCACGCATTTCTACAGCATTTATTCGGCTCCTATCAGTATTTTTCCAAGTCCATGTTTCACTCCCATGTATCGACGTTGGCACCCAAATATTATTGTGGAGTATCGTCGTAACACTTTTTGATACTGACCGGTTTGAGTATATATATTTTAGTACCCCATTGACTTTGTTTCCTATCGCTAGACGCCGTTCGACATCCCTCTTAACTTTTCCATCATATGAATAAATACAACTCCTCATTTTACTCCAATATTTCATTATTAACTCTATATGTCACATTTACATTTGTTTAAAAACACTAACTTAATTTGGTATGAAAATTCTGCCTATACTATATTATGTTATGTGGAGAGCTACATCACAGTCAATTCACATGTGTCGGGTCTCACTTCTCTTCTTGTGCTTAGCAAATACCTTCACTAGGATTTTACCAGGGTTTGTCAGCAGTCGTCAGCTCATTTGCCAGCTGATGGAATACATATCGTCACAAGTGTATACACGCAATTGAACAACCTGTTTGGATAATCCTCCAAATTCCTTATTATATTCTGACCTGGAGTAAGTTGTTGGTTTCCAGATTAATATGTCAAAGTGTTCACTGCACACTGTTCACACGACGTCAAAATCTCCATCATAAATCAATTGATGTTTATATTATTTATAGTTAAAGCATTGATTTCCTAAGAAAGTGGTATCGTTATATAGCGCACGTAACAAAACATTGTCTATGCAAACCAATGGCGTTGGTTTCCTAGAGTGCGTTAATTGTGAGTGTAATGTCAAATAGCAATTATGCCATTTGCATGACGGCCGTGATAGCGGAGCAAACAGTCGTGGAACGATTTTCCCCGTATAGCGGACACCGTTTTAAAATAAAAAATGAGTGCAAACGTAATTTGAACCAGCGAAAATGACGAAATATTGATTGATTTTGTTAGAAATAATGAAGCTTTATATAATGTGACGAGCAAATACTATAGTAAAGCTCAGTTGAAACAAAATATGTGGAATAATATCGGGAGCTCTCAGTTTGATGTTTCGAGCTGACAGTTGTGGGGTCTCATTTCTGCCGTCTGGTGAAGCGCCATCATCACGTCATGTTACGTGCGGTATATAACAAACCTGCTTTCTTAGGAAACCGTAGCTTAAGGAATTAACATTGTGGAGGTTTAAAACATTGTAATTTGTTTTATCAAACACTGTGTATTCCACTTTATGTAACGGTATAACTCTACCGGTTTCAAGGCGTTCACCTCATCATCAGACGAGTCTTGTTTGTGCTCTCCTGATGATGAGGTGAAAGCCTTAAAACCAGTAGGGTTATACCGTTACATAAAGTGAAATAAATAGTGTTTGATAAAACAAATTACAATTCACTTATATTTTCTTTATCTAGGATATTGTCCATGTTAGAGATCAGTGGACTATCGGTTAAAGGTTAAATTGTTTACAAAAATATTTGTTAGATGCCAGAAATAAGTTCTCTTTGGAAGATGTATAGATCACGTGAAAACATTGGACCGAACCTCAATGCAAATTTAGTTAATGTCCTTAAAACACTGGATCGTGATACAAAGTACAAATAGATATTCAAGTTATCCAAAACAGTTCAAAGCCTAGTGGTAATGCTTCTACAGGAAAAATCTACCCTCTGGAGCTCGATGTTCCTCTTTACTCGTTCATTTTAGCTACGAAGGTGTTTATTCCAAAGGATATATGGTTACAATATATTTGATAATACCCCTAGTTGAAAAATATGAACATTCACTGATGAATACCAGCGTTAAACTTAATATCAGAGTTCAGAAGAGCAGGAGATAGACACAAGAGATTTGATTTCTTTGAGTGGAAACCTTTAAGAATGATGAAATTCAAAGACAAGAAAAGAATATTCTATAAAATAATGGGATATGAAATAACCCATAAAATTTAACGATTTAGTTTTATCGATTTTCATTGGCAGATTCACATAGTTGACGCACAATACTCGTATAATAGATGGTTCGTATATTCGTTCGTTTAATGTGAGAACTTTTATAGGGAGCAAATTATGGATTTTGTTCCAGTTGGCCCCAAACTTTAATAATAATTATTCAAGGTGAAATAAATAATACATATCAGTAGTAAACAGTTATTCCCGAAATAACGTAGTAATAAACGTGATGACAGGTATAAAAAAATACTGACAGTTTCGTGGCCTAGTCGTAAGACGCCTTTTTTCGAACCCGGGGCTGTAAGTTCGATTCCCATTGACATCCAGTAATTCTATAAAGGGTTACAATGTCGTTTTATTTAAAATATATATATGATAGTTTATAAGAAAAAAGTGCCACATGCCAGGTATAGTAAAACATAACCAACTATCACCGTTCATTCTTTCCTTGGTCTACCTTCTTTTCGCTTTCCATTTATTTCGATGTACATTGTTTCGTAAGTCTTTAGAAAATCATCCTCTAGAGCAAAAGTTCCCAAAGTGATCGATATCGACCTCATGGGGTTGATTTGATTTTTATAGGGGTCGATAGTTTCAATAAAAAAATTTGGAGGTCGACGACAGCAAACATAGATCCCTTTACTACTGCTATTTGTTTGTTACGTGTTTGTATTATGTTATTAAGAATATTTGTCAATATTTGTATTTCTTTTGAATTAACATATATATTTCATAAATGTCAAAAATTATAAAAAAAAATTTTGCTTTAATTTTCGTCAGCGCAGATTTCAATATTAAATTTTGCACAAGATAATGCTATAATCCGTAGTCATTTTATGTTGTTCAATCCTTAATTATGTTACAATTGATTAAAATGAAAAGTTTGATATCGAGTGAAATATTTAATATCGAGTACTGTACAAACTTATTAATTTGAGTAAGTAAAGTAAATGACTAGGGGTCGACGGTTTTAAAAGTTTTTGGTAAAGGGGTCTGCGACCGAATAAAGTTTGGGAACTCTTGCTCTAGAGTCTAGACTCTAGACCATCTCAAGATTATTTTCTAAGTTCTACTTATAGCCGATTATGATATCTCACTTTGATGATATTTCACTTTATATGAAAAGGAATGTTCTGGTGATTTTCCGTTTTTGTGGGCACGTATATGTTCATGGATTTTGTGGGGATGGATAGTAATTTGAATGTTTTTGCGACCATATAACTTTCTTCATTTACTTTTGTATGGTTGGTTGGAAGAGATTGCCACCTGGCAATACACCCTCCAGATTATATTTGCAATAAAAATGTTAAATTAATGAATAAATAAATAAATTATAACCTCGTTGATTCTGCTGTATTATTATTATTTATTTATTTACTTAAAACTCTCATGGTAATAAATTGGCCGAATTCGTTGCTTCAAAGCAATTTCTTTCAATCAACCAACTTTAGTTTCATTATTATTATTGCTCTCCATGACAGTGTTTTTAACATGGTGTATGAAGAAAACAAAATTTGAAAAAAAATGAGAAACTATAAAAGATAAATCTCTAGGAAAATAGTATGGGAGTTAAGGAAGAGAATGATTTTCTGATAAATAATGCTTCTTTTTTATGTTCTTAAATATCGATAAAGGTATAATATATCTGATCGAGCCATAAAGATGTTTCTAAAGTCGAGTCAAGTGAACCGCAAAACAACTAATGTACTCGTATGTTGCGTTAAGAAGATATGAAGATGTGTTATGTGTTGGTTCACGAAGAGTTCTACTATCACCAGATCAGAGAGACAGTCCTTGCTCAAAAAAAATTTCAATCAGATACTAAAAAACGTTTATAAATTGAGTTAAGCACTGGATATTGTAATTAATTTTTTGACAAAACAATTATTTATGCATATTTGACCTTGTTTCCTATAGCATCACGGCTTTCAATATATGTTTGTATCTCACCGCGTTTCTTAAAAACATACTTGAATATTTAATATCCCATCATTAACTATAAATGAAAATAAATTTTAGGTAGCAAACTACTTAAATAACTTTCTATTTTAAGTGAATTTATCCACTTTCAAGGAAATCGAGTTGGCGTATGACGGTATGCATAAATTACTTAATTGCAATATCCAATTCCAAGACGCGAATTTAATTCGTTGTCAAGGCTTTTGATGATTGGCGATGAATCTTATAACCAGATCCGGCCTGGGAATAAAAAAATTAAATATGTCAATTAAATTTTTAAATAAATACTTCGTCGCCAATTAGATGAACTTGTATAAAAATTATATTGAAACCAATTCTGAAAAAATTGAACAAACATAACACCGCTGAAGAGGCAAGAGTGAAAAGTCATCATTGTAGGAGAATATGTATGACGAGGTGTATGAATGTGGCAAAAGTGAAAAATGTATGCCAAGATAGAATGAAGAGTATATCTGTTCTCTCTGCCTACTATAATAGCGACTTGGTGATGATTACACCACTTTGTAAGGCCTTGTGTGGAATATTTTTTTTAAAGACGGAATTTTACTATGAAAAACCTTTTGAACTGGTTTGAAATTTTAGCACATACGTAGTTAAGGTAAAATTATTCGTATTTTAGGTACATTGTGTTTTCTTTACTTTCTAATTATTTATTTTATTAATGTTGATTGATTTCTGTCATTAAAAAATAAATATTAAAAATTTAGTGCGCATCAATAAAAAAATACAAGATGTTACAAAGTGTAAACATTAAAACATTTACATGATGTATACAAAATTACAATCAAAATAAAAACACACATATCACAACATAGACATACACACATCAGACCAAGGTCCAGGGCTGTATCCCACGCATGGAAGACTAAAAAACAGGAACAAAAATGTACTGCCATAGTTTAACCACTTAATACATTAATGAAAACACGTAATAATCCTCACAACTAAATTAATCAAAACCCTTATTAACAAACAAATATCAATAAACAATTTGGAAAAAATATAGGACAAAACGCAGGACGTACGTATTCAACAGTTAAATACATTAACATTTTAAAATCCCGAAATATAGAAACCAAAACAAGAAAAACACTGAATAAATGCAAATCTATTAACCAATCTTCAATCATGCTCAAAACATAAATAAAAATGCTATATTTAAACATCCATGGCGCTCGATTTTTTTTATAAAGTAAGTAATTTCTTCCAACCAACTGTATTGTATACAACAAAAGTGTTGAGGTGCATGGCCGCGCGGTAATGCACCGGACTTCCTTGCGGAAGGTTGCCGGTTCGAACCCCGCGCTGTGTTGCTGCCCTCGAATCACACAGACAGTTTTTTCGCCTAGTATACAAGCGTATAAGGATACCTAGGACTTCAATCAATCAATCAATCAATGGCACTACAGCCCATTGTGGGCCCCGGCCTCCTCCAGCGTCGCCATTCCCTCCTATCCTGGGATGCATTCCTTATTCCGGCTTCTTTTGCTTTTGGTTTCATAATCGTGTAGTGTCAGATAGACAGGCAATTAACCCATCATATCCTAGGTCCCTCACACCTGACTGCCACCTTAAGGCTTGAGACCCTGCCCTGGTTTTCTGTTAGGGTTTTCCTTCCCTTAGCTGGTGGGGTCTGGTTTTTAGGCGCCAGAGACTCGCCTTTCATCCTTCCGCTATCTGCTATGAGCCACATAGTGTGACCACATTGCCCAGGGTTCGCGACGGGGACGCTAACAAATCGGACTAGCCAGAAGTGTTGCTGATAGTATGCAACTCGGCGTTCCACAGCATTTTATAGACTTACACCTTCCAGCATAGTGTAAGTCACTGTGACCCTACTGACAATTCGAACCCCTACCTAAGACTTCGATCATATATATATTCTTTAAAAAAAGTGGAAAAAATATGGCAGTGTGCTCCGATCATCTCACTTCAGGTGCATCATCAGATTCTGGATCCGGTGTGATTGGTGAGTTTGCTGTTGCGCAAGAGCTCACTCACTTAAAGAGGAGCAGCACCGTTTCACCGAGAGAAAAAAGCACCGTTTTACTTTCCAACTGAATGGACGTTGGAATGGCGAGGGGATCCTCGAATACAAGGTTCAGCAACGACGACGTCAGCAAAAGTGTAATACATTACAATACATTAATCATTTCCCAGGCGGTGAAGTCTGTCAGTCACAGAGTTATGAAAATAAATTGGACTTGACTGCAATAAAAAATACATCCGATTGCCTCGTGTTTATTGTTGGTACACGGAATGTAACAATATAAACATATATACTAACATATCCATTGACATATGGTAGTGAAACTTAGACTAGCGAACCTTCATATTTTTAAGCCGTGTTCAGTCCTTATACATACGAGCAAACAGCAAGTAATCTTTAAACCACTGTAGCTGGTGCGGAGCTCACAATTCGTCATCGAAAGTATTTTTAATACTACAATACGCCGAGAGAGACAATTTTGTAACAAGACTGAACTTCAATAATTAGAAGACAAATGTATTATCAGCTATGCTACGGCAGTTCACGTGAAAATTAATTTCCTTTATCCAAATAAACATATAAACTCGTACCAGCCCTGTTCAGGACGGGACGAATGCATTATCGATCAGTTTCATCCACAGTTTTGTAACAGTAGTACGCGACTTTCAATGCCAAAGTACAAGATGCGATGGCGTTGGTTTATACGAAAGTGAATGCCATTTTCGCAACATTGGATGCGTTCGATGCACCTACTCAACGGTAGGTAGGATAAAATTATTACCATCAATGTTAAACCAATACTGAGAGTAGACAGCTAGCTACTCAGACTTTCAGTGTTCATTGACTAGTTTTTTTTCCATACCAATTAATTGCGGACCGGTAATTTTGTGAAATCAAATAAAAATAAATCTGAAACGAAGAGAACGAAGGTTATATATATTTCATTTTTATTTTAAATAAGAAAATACATCTGTGATCTAGTTGGTAAGACGCCTCTCTCCCAGCCTGGAGGTTTCGGGTTTAAATCCCACTGGATTCCAGTTTGATTTGCACTTCAGGACACTTTAACATATTTTTGGTTGGTTGGAAAAGATTACAACATGTCAATAACCCCGCCAGGTTGTACTGCATACAACGAAAGCGTAATACAATACAATACAAAGGCAGTAAAAAAATATAATTACATATTTACATACAACCGCGCCGTTTTCCTGTCAGTGTAGGCGGAGAAAAGAGAGTACCAAACATTCCTATCGCGTCACACATCTTTCGCATCTTTTACACCCATGCACTTTCCTGTTCAACTACAATTTCTCTGACTTTTAACATTTTTTTTTTCAAAATAACAGCCTTTATTTATTATGTTATACATTGCCACCCCATGAATTATTCTCTGTAAACGCATTTATTCGGTTCCTTTCAGTATTTTTTATACGTCTACGTTTTACTTCCATCCATTCAACTGTTTAATAGTCCTGTATTGCGGCCTAGTACGAGTAATCAACTGTTTAATCGTCCTGTATTGCGGCTTAGCACGAGCAACCAACTGTTTACAGATCAGCACTGATTCGGGGTCTACCATTTCAGTAGCACTGGTTTAATATATTTCCTTTTTTGCCGTTCCGTCAATTCTGAAGATTGTGATCACCATGGATAGCATTGCTGCCTGAAAAGAGCCTCGAGATAGAAGATATTGAATAGTTCGGAAAGTAATTTAATATTTTCAGGTAAAATTCAAATAGAATTCAATGCAAAATTATACCAATTGCTCGTAGACTGTGGTTTTCAACATTTGCCATTTCTCTGCAATGTATCGAGTTGTAAAACTAACGATCAAAGCATTGATTTGATTTTCATCAATGGTAATCGGAATTTAAGAGCGGAGACCATATTCGAACGTCGTATCACCATTACGGATATTTTTTTGACATAAAAACAGTATTATTTCCACAGAAGATTATTTCCACAGATATCTGAGATACACGAAACATATATCCGGATAATAGATTAGAAATAGTGTCACGGGATTAATCTAATTAACGGAATAACAAAATACTTTATTGTTAAATATTCGAATAAGTCAACTATTTACTAGAATATTGACCTACGAGTATATAATGCTGATTTATATATTTTCGAACATTTAAAAAATCTGTTGAACTAATGGCTGAACGACAATTCTACAAAGCTAGTTTAGAAAATCCCTAAGCATTTATAAGATTATTATATCCAGTTGCTACAACAACGATTTCTGAGAGATGATCTTCGTCTCTGATATGTCCTTTCTCTTCTTCTTAAATAATCGCTGTGAACTCTTATATATGAAAGAGTATACGCCAGTGTCAAATGATGTCCACTTCATAGAAAGTCGTTTTATATGTACCTTTCATCGTTCAAAACCTTTGTCCGATATTTAACATTAACAATAGCGAAGTGGTTTTGACAATTATAAAGTGGATGTTTATTCAATATCTTTCTCAATCCATTTAGAAGTGTCGAAAAACGAAAAATAAAATGACGCGTCTCGCCAAGTCTCCCCTAAAACAAACCCAACTATGTGCGTAGCTTAAATAACTATTCAAACTAATGTTTCAGAAGGTTATAATAAAACAGCGCTATTTCACGAATATCCTTTGAATAAAAGCGTGCAGAAAAGAAGGACAGAGCAGCATTTGGAATTCAAGCCTTAAAACTTTTAGACATTTCAATTCAAGCTCTCTCATAAAGTTTTCCAATTTCACTTTAGCTCACGTTCTCTATATACAAGTACGTATACATTTAAGAAGAGTACGTGACACATACATATTTATATAAAAAAAGAAAATACTTGTGTAATTTATTTTATCAAACACTGTTTATTCTTAATAAACAGTTTTTGATAAAAACAAATTACAATGTTAATGCCTTAACTATAAATAATATACAACTAGAAATGTTATTAATGCTTATTTTCGAGACCCAATTCAAAAGGGACAGCTGCGTGATAATGAATTAGCACTTTGCAAGTTATTTCTGCTTATTTCCAGGCTTAGTAGATCAACATTTCTGTACCTCGAAAAGTTGTTAGGAACGTAAAAGTTCATATTTTCCAACATACCATAGTTTCCAACATGACGACCTCCATGGTCTTGTTGGTAAGGCGCCTGTCTCCCAGCTCGGAGGTAGCGGGTTCAAATCACGCTGGAACCCAGATTTTCAAAAAGGATTCCAGTCTGGTTTTCTCTTAAGGCATTTTAAAAATCTTTCTGGTTAGTTGGAAGAGATTGCCACATGGAATTAAGCCAGCCAGGGTGTACTGTATACAACGAAAGCACAATACTAAACAATAGTTGGGTTTGATGTTGCTCCCGTTAATTATGTGGCAAGTTAACTACAGACTTAAAGTAACATTCATGGGCATGTTGGAAAGATGCTTTTATTGCACTCTAGAATTAAAAATAGAAACGACAAACTATTAGTGACGTGCTTATTGACTCGAAGCCCAAAGGTTCTAAAATTCTAAATCGACTCGAGTTCAAACAATGCTAAAAAACATAAAACTTGTTCCATTTAATGGTATTGTGGACTCACATGCGAAGCTGGAACAAATTATCTTTAATTTTATCTATCTCTCTTAGAAGTTCCAATTCATTCAAGGAAAATCCTATTTGTAACAAAATTCTCACCGGTTTGATTTAATATTGTTTGTATTTTGCTTGGAATAAAAAACGGAATTGAATAAATCGGTTATGTTTTTTTATTGGTTTTGTATAATATGTTTAATACCTTTGAATAATCATACAGTAAAAAGGGTATGAAAATGATCACAATATTTTAAAATTCAAATGAACGGGTAGTTTTCCTAATAGTGTATGTAGTGCCAAAGATTTTTGGTATACTCGAGTCCTGTATTTTGCATATTCGGTTATGGCATTTACATCTGTTTCCACAATTTAACTACGTGAGAAAACTTTACGTCGAGAGTGTTTTAAATAACTGGAATTCCGCGAAATATAAAAAGTTACGTTCAAGTTTTCTAGATATATATTTTTTTAAAACTGTAGGATTAAAAATATTAACTCGGTCGATCGCATAACTGTATTTTATTTTTCAAAAAATACACATTTTCGAATAATGACAAATCAAAGTCTACGACTGAAAACATTCTTAAGTTAAGCGAATTCACATAAACTCTATTTCTTTCAATAAGTAGTATAAATTTATTTTATTTATTTGTAAAATATATTAAGAACCTTTTTTTGGGCTCTATTGATATTTGAACCCTTAACCCCTAGGTTGAGACCAAAGCGTTCATTCAACAGTGACATGAAAGTCGTCATATGTGGATTCACATTATACGCATATATCTGACAAAGTCGTTACTTTGATCATTAGAATCGCAGCATTGAAGTTACCAGAGAAAAATATCTTATTTTTTTTATTCTGTCATTCATATTTCACTTCAAACCTATCCATACACATTCTCATACTTACCCTCTTTTTTGAAAATCTTTTCTTTCTTCCCTCTTTCAAAACTTTTGTTATAATATGGTCATGATATATTTTTATTTTTTCTGATTTTTTTATATTTTTGGTATAGATTTTCCTCGTGAATCATTATTTCTACAAAAAGTTAGTTGATTACCTCCGAAGTCTAGTTGGTAAAACGCCTGTATTCCAACCCTCGTGTAACGAATTTGACGTCCCACTTTATTAAAAAAGGGTTTCAACTTTAACGCCTTTCTAGTCGCTCGAAAGAAATTACCACATGGCAATAAAGCCAACAAGTTTTAACGTATACAACAAAAGTATAATGAAAAATCTTCAAACAATAAAATATTAAACCAAATCATACCACAATTGTCCCACACTTATCGATGTTTAATGTGTTTTATTTCATTAAAAATAAGAATACTCAATAATTACATATAAATTAATGTAAAGTAGTTGCAAGGCAATTATGGCTAAACCTTGAGTTACATTTTAACTTTCGTTATTATTAAAACTAAATACTTTTTCTAATAATGAATTAAGTCAAATAACTTTATAAATAAACGAAGGTTCAATTACTTCTCAAAAGGCAATTTGTGGTTTTCGTTCGAAGAAGGTCGTTTCATTAATCACTTAAAAAATAACGGTTAAGTTATGTTCAACTCAATGTCGGTTAGAACATATTATTTTTGCTACCGTTTAAAAAAAACAGAAGTTACACTGAAGATTTTACTAATATCAGGCAATCTTGATTTTGTAACGATAATTTGTAATATATAACTAGAATTATAATCGTAAATTAGCAAATGGAATGAAGTGATTAAGGATGGATGTGAAGTTAAAGGCTGATGTGTTAAGTAAGATCAAATATATTACTTTAAGATGGTTAAGGTATGTACAATGACGATGTAGAAAGATCACTTTTAGATGTTTGGGCAAATATTAGGTGTTAACATAAGTTGTGTCCGTTTTTTTCCAAATTTAAAAATGAGCACCAAAAGTAAAACAAAATGGTTAACGTCATTCGAAAGAAAATTTTCTGCTCTACAATATATTGTGTTTGCTTTTACGTTACATATATTATTTTATTTGATTACAAGCCTTCAAAATGGAATGTCAAGTAGATGAAAGTGAGCATTTTCTACACCTCCTTCTGTTCGCGTTCAATCGAGGGATTAAAGCTGCCAAAGCTGCTCGTGATATTTGCAAAGTGTATTGTGAAGATGCTATGAATGAAAGGACAGCTCGTGGATGGTTTTTCCTTCAATAATGACGTCGAATTGCGGGCATGGTTGGACGAATTCTTCGAGTCAACACCGGATGGTTTTTATCGCACAGGCATTGAAAAACTTGTAGAACGTTGGCAAATAGTTGTGAATAATGAAGGAGAATACATTATTGAGTAATTTGTTGTAAAATAATGGAGGATAATACATTATTGACTAATATGTTGTCATTTTTTTCGTTGTATCCTCTTGTTCTCTTCATTTAGAAAAAAACGGACACATCTTATGTTAACACCCAAAACAATGATGGCGTAGAAAGATCACTTTTAGATGGTTAGGGCATATACAATAACGATGTAGAAAGATCACTTTTAGATGGGTAGGGCATATACAATGTCGATGTAGAAAGACTAACAATGCAAATATACAGTGTAAGAGTAAACGGAAGGCGTGGTAGAGAAAAAGCTAAGAAAGTAGTGTTAGATCAAGTACATGACATTTTAAAAGAAGGTATAATATAGATGTAGGAGAGCTAGAAGATGTGTATCGGGATAGAAACATTATATACTCTCTCCTTTTTGCCTAACTCTACAAATCGTAGTGATTGTATGTATGGAGTTATCGTAAAATACGCACTATTATAATGTGAAGTTATAAATGATTATCAAAAATAAAAAAACGCATGGAGATAGAGCTAGAAATATTATTAGATAGAGCTAGAAAAAAAGAAAGAAAGATATTGTGAGATAGTGTAGTAACTTTAAAAGACAATGGCGAGACCATTTAAAAAAACTGGTTAATAAAAGACTCCCCTATATGGTAATGCATGAAATACATTTTGATAGCCTTCCGCCCGAAATACTTCCAAAAGATGGAAAGATCGCCGGGAATAAGTTTTTATCATTAGTTCTGCATCTCAAGAGATATGTTATAGTTCTAATGATAAAAGATCACAGTTTTAACTTAAGGGAAAGAAAAAATAACAATCACGTTCTAAAAATTATTCGTCGAACCCTGAACATCAGAGTTTAGGTTCATAAGTTCATAGTCAAAGTTCCAATATCATTATACTCGTAAGCATCCTAAAGATCTGTTCAAAATCCCAATATTATATAACAACCGTAAATTTTATATACAAACATTACTATTTTGAATTTTTATAATCGTGTAATTTTTATAATTTTCCACGTTCACGTTTCACTCCAATACATCAAAGCTGACACTAAACTACTATTGTGGACTATCATCTCAGCAAAATTTTATGTTTCCCGGTTCGAGTGTATCATATATGTTTTAGACTTATTGACTTTGTTTCCTTTCGCTGCACACCGTTCGATATCCCCCTTAACTCTTCCATCATCTGAGAACATTCTACCCAAATAGCACAATTCCTCAACTTTTATTATTCGCCCATACATCGCTTTGATTTTTCCTTTCATACTTTTCTATCACAATTACTTTGTATTTTGCCACATCCATTCTCAGATATTTCTCTTCGCCTCTCTCATACAATTTGCTAATCAAACTCTGCAATTTATCTTCACTCTCCTCCAGCACTACCATGTCATCTGCATACAGTAATATTTACATTTCCATTCGACATTTGTATGCCACCAATTGACCTCTGTAATTCTTTGAAACATGAATCTATATATTGAACAACCAGGATGACAAATAAACCGAAAGTTTAAATAACAGACATCGCATTTTTTTTAAATTTTAACAATTATTTTATCTGGATAAGACTTATTCAAACCTATGCCGGCCCTTTCCTCTCGAAATTTTATGAATGAGTGAACAATTTTTTTTCGCACAATGATTTCGCATATTTTGTTTGCTGTCTACCCAATTTGCTTTGTGAACAAGTTAATGATATTTTACGAGAAACGCCACGTTGAATGGTGTAGATTGTTAGACAGAATGTTTTGTTCTTAGTCATAACCTATTATATAAACAATGAAGGGGGGAGGGAATACTGTCAAGGTTATATAAGTAATAAAGAAGAATTTGTTTATTTATCTTTTGCTCAACTTTTTTACAGGAGAAAAAATATTTACAAAAAACAAACTTGTTGCTGTCGTTGATGTTGAAATTGTTTCTGTCGTTGGTGTTGACGACCACCGTAGCTTTAAAATGGTAAGATACCTGTCTAACAATTAGATGTATGTAGACTAGATTCCTGTTGGAGCCAAGATTTATAAAAAAAGGATTAAAGTTTAGTTTTGCTTAAGGTCTTTTTAACACCTTTTTGATTGATTGTGAGAAATTGGCACATGTCAATAAGTCAACAAGAGTATACCATAAACAACAATATTATAATTTAATACAATACATGTTAACACCTGATTTTGAAATATATCGTGGAGTTCGACAAGGATGCGTACTCTTCCCTATTATTTTGAAATATATCGTGGAGTTCGACAAGGATGCGTACTCTTCTTTATTAATTTATTGTTTGCCAATATACCATGGTGAAATATATACTCACCATGGTATATTGGCAAAAAATAAAATGAGAAATCTTAAAAAATAAAATGAGACTTTTTAGTTATATACAAAGACTTCTCTGTTATTTTGTACCGAGACTTTTCTGTTATTTTTATTTCGAAACTTCTCTGTTATTTTTTATCTATTGTATTATTAAAATGAAAAATCATACCGAGACTTACCTGCTATACCACGGTATATTGAGAAAAAGAGCATGATAAATTGTACCAAGACCTCTCTGTTATGCACCGGGACTTCTCTGTTATTCAAAATAAATACACTCACCATGGTACATCGGAAAAAATAATCGTTCTTAGACTTCTCTGTTATGTATCAAGAGTTCTTAGACTTCTATGGTATGTATCAAGAGTTCTTAGACTTCTCTGTTATGTATCAATAGTTCTATGTTTTTGTTGTACAGAGAGTTATCTGTTATTTTCTTATTTATTATTAAAATGAGCAATCGTACCGGGACTTTTTTTGTTAAATACAGTCTTCTTTGTTATGTACCGAACTTCTCTGTTATGTATCAAGGTTCTCTGTCTGAGTTTGTACTGAGACTTCTCTGCTATTTTCTAATTTGTTATTATACTAACTCACAATGGTATGTTGGCAAAAAAGAAAATAAGAAATCGTACCGAGACTTTCGTGTTATGTACTCGTATTAAGTATTTTCTGTTACGTACCGAAACTTATCTGTTATGTACCGACCTTCTCTGTTATGTACCAACCTTCTCTGTTATGTATCGACCTTCTCTGTTACATATATTCGTACCGATACTTATCTATCATTTTCTAATTCATTATTAAATACACTCATCATGGTATATTGGCAAAACAGAAAATGAGAAATCATACCACCAGTTATCTGCAATGAAAGCGACGAGCAAAAGCTATTTTAATTTTGAATAACGTGTTAATTAAACCAAATTTATATTTAACTGGATGATAATTAAAAATTTCGCTGCGAATGTGTGTAAAAGCCACTTTCGATGATGTAGACCACCGACCGTAAAATCAGATTAAATTAGCAGTGAAAACTCAATTATCGAAACCGAAATAATCCGTTTTTTTAAATAACGTTAGTCAATAAATTAATATGTTTTGTATTTGATAAATCAAGTCAATTCTAGTGCATTAAGAGTTACTATTTTTCGAAAAAAATAAAGATTTTTAACCTTCTTTGAACCACAAACATACAGATATGTTCTTACGCTTTCCCGGCTTTTTTGTCTATGGTTTAATCTTCATTGACGTCTTCCATAGTCTAGTTGGTAATATGCTCTTTCCGACTAGGAATTTGCGGGTTTAATTCCCGTTGGTACCCAATTTTATTTTAAAATGTTCCAGTCTAGTTTTTACTTAAAGCTTCTAATATATTTTTGATGGGTTGAATGTTATTGTGCCATGGTAATAAACTCGACAGTTTGTACCGCTTTTATTTTTATCTATTTTATTAATATATGAAAAAAAAATTTATAAATGCATAATTTGTAAAAATACAACAGGTAATTTAATGTGGATACACAATTTTTATGGATCTGGGTTTGTTGCATTTCATTTGTCGTGTCTCCAGTAAACTAGGCTTTTACCTGTATTTTACAATGAAGTGAATAAATAAAAGTCTTCTGTAGTGCATACCGAGTTTTCGTGACTCGGCGTTTTGACGTTTTAAGAAAGTCGCAGCTCTCATCTTTAAGGTTTTTTGGTTATCAACTTTCAAAAATCATAGCTCTTAATTTTAATAACCAAAAATTATAGAATAACATCCAGTTTTTTTTACTTAAAACATATATGTAAAATCTATGGTAAAATATACCAAATATAAGAAAACGATTAACTTCATCCCCGTCACGTCATGTCCATATTGAGGTAGGCAGAGAAAATAGATCTGCGCTTCATTTCTCTTCTGACACATCCATACAACACGTCATGCATACCAACCTATTATAAAGACTTTCCACTCTCCTATTTTTCACGGTTAGATACTTTTACATTTATAATATTAAAGAGAAAGATTTAACACTTAAATGTGAAAAAAATCTACATGATAAACTTAAATTAAAGTGACATGCCCGATTCGCTTTACAAAAGCACTGTAAAACTGTATATATTTAAGTATTAAATCACTCTGTTTAAAAATGGAGCTCTAAAATATAATTATTAAATCATTTAATAATTTAAAATGGTTTCGTCAAACATGACTTAGGCATTCTTCAAGCAATCGCGTTGCTGTTTTTATGACTACGTTTAGTTTTTGTGCCTTTCTATTCTGAGGCGTTGGACACAAACACGTCATTCATCACAAATTAAATTACCACGGATTAGTTGTGCCGTAATAAGTTGTGCATAACACTTCTTTCGTAGATTACATCGCGCAATGATAAATGTTATATATCGTAATCAGTGAATTGCAACCATCCATTATTTTTAGAAATTTATATTTTTTTTTTCAAAAAAGCTCTCCACCTAAAGCTGAATTTCACATATTCGAAAATCTTCTTAAGTTTCTTTGTATTGTTATTTGCATTTGTAAGTTTTTTTACAGTGCGGGCTGTCCGCCTTTAGATGGCTCGGTAATATGTTAACAACTGTGTAATAATAGTATTATCATATTTTTGTATTAAAAAGTTTCTTGAATACTGTTATGTATTTTTATGATTATATATGTTCATTTACGAGTATTTTATATGTAAGAGCTTGAAACGGTTTTTTTTTTAAAGTTTTTTATTAATGAATGAAGCACTCACTGATTAGAGTTTAAATATCGTTATGAGGCACAAATATTATATGTACATAAACTATTTTAAAAAGTAAAGCCTTACAAAGTTTTTGTCTAGACAATAAAAGAAACAATATTTTATGCTCAACGTTCAATGGTTGACAATAGCTGCTGTAAACAATTGTCATCGAAGTAATCATCATTACGATATCAAGCGTCAGTCATATTACCCAACCATACTACGGTTACTTTAAGAATGGCTTATTTTTTTTAAGTAACTATCGTGTGACTGGGTAAGGAGAGCTTTGAACAATAAATTATGAATATGACTGTAAATTAGTGGAGAATTAAGTATGAATAAGCGAGACATGTTGAACGTTCGGGAGAGATTTATACATGCGTGATCCGTACAAGATAAATAAATTGCAATAAACGGTTTTCTTTCCTATTTAGGGCTATCCTTTAAGTGGCTTTCTATCAGATAATGTCTTATTATTTTATTGCATATGATAGAAACAAATCATTTGAACTTTTTTATTTTCTGCAACCATTTGTTGAAATTGCATCAAGTCAAAAAGGACACGGTGTCTTTAAAATGCAAGATTTCAATCTCGACTTACAATTTATTTGTTGTTACATATATTCTGCGTTCTTTTCTGTGAATCAGGTCACCATAAAGAAATAACAAGTTTTTAAAATGTGGTGCTATCGAAAAATACTGAGTCTCTAGTCCATAATAATAACATCTTGAAACGGATGATTAACGAAATTATAGTATTATTAAAATCAAAATAGAGTCATGAAACGGCGAAAGTTAGAGGAATTTAGACATATAATGCCTGGAGAAAAATATGAAATCTTTCAACTGATATTGCAAGAGAAAATCCAGGTCAGAAGGGCGAAAAGAAAACACATATTCAAGTTGAAGTGGTTTTATTGGAGTACCATGCCTACCTCCAAAGATAGAAGGGGATTAGAAAGAAATACGATAAAAAATTTGGACAAACGTACTTTGGCACTGAAGGGAGAATTTTTTTTATTACGTTTTTGAAACATGATAACAATGGTTTGAGTCACCGTTACACAATCGAATATAACAAAATAATTGTTTATATTTAATAAACATGAATTTAAGTGACGTTCTATTACATTAGACGTTATATTACCCACCAGACTGATAAGTTGAAAATTTACAATAATGTAACATAACACAAAATGTGCCTAGTTAAATCTCTCGTCGTCGCAATATCTCTCGTATGGCATGGAGACCTAGCTCTGAGAGTAAGCGAGAGACGTAGAATAGATTAATAACTACTTTGGTACCTTCACTCTTTGGAGGTAGCCATGGTACTGCGGTGAAGGTACTGCGGTAAGAGTTGCTGCCTTACATGTCAAAACATCCATGATAATCTCCAGCCTCCAAAGAGTAAAGGTACTTTAAAGAACAATCTATAAACTCCATAGATTTTTCTTTTTTCGCTTTTGAATTCAGTAGACATTCCTTTCTTTTAATAACTGGAGTATAAACATGTTTTAGTGTTTGATTTTACTAGTTTTTCACAATATCATTTCTGTTACTGATGTACTTGTGTACTGAGGTCTAACCGTTACATGCTTTCACTTTCTTAACACCATAATTCCTAAGCAAATTTTTTATTTTCTCTTTGCTTCGTTAATCTAACAAACCATTATATAAAACGCATTTATATACTATTTTAAATTATTATATAACATTCATCCTGTCGTGTAGCTCGTAACTGAGCATCGTGACTCACATGATAGTCTTTAACGACTCTTTTTAATCCATCCCTGCACTCCGCGGCACGAAGGGCAGTTGTTAAGGGTAGTTCGGTTGCATCTCTCACTTGGTCAGTCCAACGTATTGGGATTCTTCCTCTTGTGCGTCGTCTTTCCACGTCTCCAGTAACCACAAACCTCTCCAAACTGTCTCCTTGGCCACGAGCAATGTGTCCAGTGAATCGGAAGTCTCGCCAAAGGTGTATTGTCGACAATCTGTCGGTGATTCTCAGTTTTTCGAGAATGGAGGCGTTAGTTCGCCTTGCTGTCCATGGAATTCGTAACATTCTTCTCCAGCACCACATTTCAAAGGCATCTATTTTACGTCTCTCGCTTGCTCTCAGAGTCCAAGTCTCCGCGCCATACATGAATATTGCAAGTATGAGACACTTAACTGGACGTATTTTGATTGTGATAGTTATGGTTCAGTTCTTCCATATCTTTTTCAGCTTTGACATAACCTTTTTTTTCTTTACCAGTTCTTTTTTTACCCCTTCACATTGGGATTCTTTATTTATTTACTTATTTAACACTTTTATTGCAATACAATCTGGCGGGCTTATTGCCAGGCGGCAATCTCTTCCAACCAACCAGACAAAATTAAATGAAGCAAGTTACGTGGTCGCATAAATCATTCAAATGACTATCCATCCCCACGACATCCATAAACATATACGCAAGCACATGCCCACGAACCCCACAAAGACGGACAATCACCCGAACATTATTTTTCATATAAAGTGAGATATCATCAATCAAAAGGAAAGGAAAGGATGGTGGAGAGGAAAGGAAAAGAAAAATCAGGAATGAAACACGTTATTTTACTGACTAGAAATTAAGAGTTTTTTCAGTCACTTCTTAAAGCATGCCAAAGACGGAGCGAGTCTTATATTGGTTTGTAACTGATTCTAGAGTCTCACTGCATGGACAGTAAAGGACGACGTAAAGAAAGAGGAGCGGTGAACTGGAAAGGCCAATAAACAATCTCTGTTTGAGCGTAGCGCTAATCCATGATTGGAAAGACGCTGAAAATTTTCGGCGAGATAAGAGGGTGTGGCGGGACAGTTAAGGGTATTATACAATAGAGACAGTATGTGAATTTTTCTCTTGTGCATCGTCCTTCCACACTTACAGTAACCACACGGCTCTCCAAACTGTGTCCTTGGCCACGAGCAATGTTCTCAAGGAATCGAAGGACTCATCGAAGGCGTATTGTCGACAATCTGTCGGAGATTCTCAGTTATTCGAGAATGGAGACGTTAGTTCCCCTCACTATCCATAGACTACGTACCATCCTTCTCCAGCACTACATTTCAAATGCATCTATTCTACATCTCTCGCTTGCTCTCTGAGCTAGGTTCCGCGCCATACGAGAGATATTGCGACGACAAGAGATTTAACTAGGCACATTTTGTGTTATGTTACATTATTGTAAATTTTCAACTTACAGTCTGGTGGGTAATATAACGTCTAATGTAATAGAACGTCACTGAAATTCACGTTAAATAGAAACAATTATTTTTTTATATTCGATTGTGTAACGGTGACTCAAACCATCGTTATCATATTTCAAAAAAGGTAATAAAAAAAAATCTCCCTTCAGTGACAAAGTACGTTTGTTCAAATTTTCAATCGTATTTCTTTCTAATCCCCTTCTATCAATGATCTTGTTAAATTTTAATTCACTTTTTTATATCTTGGGTTGTTTATGTTTTATTTAACTTATTTGAAATTGCTTGTTTTTTGTCACCACATCAAAAATGTTAATCCTCTCACCTTTAGCTTAACACTCTGTAAAACCATTATATGGTTAGATAGAACAGATTAGAACTTAGCAATAAACCCGAAATGGAGTATACTGTACAATAAGTATTATATAAAATACAAACTCAAGTCCACCTGGTTTCACCCACTTGTCACCAACCAACTTCCACTCGGTCTACGAAATCCAGAACTATTATATGCAATCTAAGGAATAATGTTCTTTTTCATAATCCAGTAAGTAGAATACGAAAGTACGATCATATAACTTCATACCAGAAGGCATTGAACTGGTTGAATGTTAGAAATAGACGCCAAATTCACATACTGTCTCTATTGTATAACATCCTTAACTGTCCCGACGCACCCTCTTATCTCGCCGAAAATTTTCAGCGTCTTTCCAATCATGGATTAGCGCTACGCTCAAACAGAGATTGTTTATTGGCCTTTCCAGTTCACCGCTCCTCTTTCTTTACGTCGTCCTTTACTGTCCATGCAGTGAGACTCTGGAATCAGTTACAAACCAATATAAGACTCGCTCCGTCTTTGGCATGCTTTAAGAAGTGACTGAAAAAACTCTTAATTTCTAGTCAGTAAAATAACGTGTTTCATTCCTGATTTTTCTTTTCCTTTCCTCTCCACCATCCTTTCCTTTCCTTTTGATCGATGATATCTCACTTTATATGAAAAATAATGTTCGGGTGATTGTCCGTCTTTGTGGGGTTCGTGGGCATGTTCTCGCGTATATGTTTATGGATTTCGTGGGGATGGATAGTCATTTGAATGTTTTATGCGACCACGTAATTTGCTTCATTTACTTTTGTCTGGTTGGTTGGAAGAGATTGCCACCTGACAACAAGCCCGCCAGATTGTATTGCAATAAAAGTGTTAAATAAATAAATAAGTAGACTATGTGAAAGCCACGAAGCTTTTGAGAGTCGAGCCACTGTCGAGGTTTTTTCAGACTTACAGACAAAATTGAAGGGCAACTTCGAATTGATTCAGATAACGTACATTCCCATTCGCCATGAATAACAAGACGTAAATGCATCATTGACCTTTATAAAATCACTCACTTCACCTAGTTTATAACCAATAATGCAAACTTTTTATAAACATGAATGATATAATATTACGTTAATGAATTCATACTTATCAAAATAAAATAATATTATTATGTTTTGTAATTTATAATAAAACACTGTTTATTCCACTTTATATTACGGTATAAACCTACCTGTTTCAAGGTTTTCACCTTCTCATCGGGGGAACACAAACATGACAGTCTTATTTGTGCTCTCTTAATGTTGAGGTGCAAATTTTGAAGTCGGTAAGGATATAATGTTATATAAAGTGGAATAAACAGCGTTTTTTTAAACAAATTACAATTTTATTTGTACAATAGTTAAGACAATAACACTGCGGAGGTTTAAAGACATTATAATTTATTTAGTCCAATACTGTTTATTCCACTTTATATAACGGTATAACCCTACCGGTTTCAAGGTGTTCCCCTCATCATGAGAGCACAAACATGACTACCTTATTTATGCTCCCCTGATGATGAGGTGAAACTCTTGACACTGGTAGGGTTATGCCGTTATATAAAGTGGAATAAATAGTGTTTGATAAAACAAATTACAATGTATTTAAACCTCCACAATATTAATGCCTTAACTATAAATAATATATTACATTATTATACTTTAAAGCATTTGCTGCATGTATATGTCAGCACACTATGTTTGTTGCAAGGTAGACAAATAGAACAGATCTCCAAACTTTTTTATTCAATCGCAAAATTTTCACATCTTCCTTATTCATACATGTTGTCATGCAAACTTTTCCGTTATTCATACTTCTTCCTAACCCTTCTTTCAAAATCTAGTCCACTTAATCCAGACACGTTTTCCTCTGTCTACCCTTTCCCCGCTCACCATGTACCCTTTCTTGATAAATATATATTTTTAATGTAGTTTTTTTTTAATTAATTTTCGATGCTTTTATTCTGCCTTCTTAAATACATGGATATTCCACATGTTTTTCTGAATGGAAGAAATTTCAATCTTGAAATAAACTTACCCGATTGTTATATAATGAAGTATTAAATAAACGCGTAAAAGAGGAAGACCAAAGAAAACGTGGCCGGATCAAATTGACCAGATTTTGAAAGAATAAAAATAATGAATAAGATAAGATTGTACATGACGAGAAACATGAACATGGAGGAGATGAAATTTGTGTGCTAGGGTGGAAACGTTTGGAGATCTATTATTTCAGCCTAACCCGTAAGGGACAAGGCGTGATAATATGTATGTATCTATTAAATAAATAAATATTGTATATATTAACAACGAAAGCGTTTAGAACCTATTTACAAGGTGAATTGTAAATAATTCTAACCGGATCTTTCTAAGCTATAGGTTTAACAAAACTATTGCGAAAGTAACTCGTTAATGACCTATTAATAGAATTGCCTAAAAGTTGCTTAATTAAACCAAATTTTAATGAGTTATTTTCACTAACAATTAAAACTAAATAACTTTGATTTGCTGACTGTACACGCATCACCACCTTTAAAAGAATGTACAAAAGAAACAGGTTAAGTCGTTCTTAATGTCTATAATAATCAACCGTTAATATAGCACTACATTGTTAAGCTGTTAAATGGCATCGGTACGCAATGACCACGTATGAGTGTACAGTTAAACTGCACGTTAGTTAACCTTATGCTAGTTACGGTTTAATCCAGGGGTCAGAACTAGTTGTCGCCGAGAGTTACTACATCGAAAACCTTAACATAAGGGAGAAAGATAAATCTATTATTTTTTTCATACAATACCCCTCAACATACTCGAATTGATAATATGAACAGTGTTGTCGTCATGTAATCGAATCTTTGGATTTAGAATCATTGGAGTAGCTGCTGACTGTAGGCCGAGCGCAGCACCAGATGAGAATAGTGATGTCGGGTAAACCACTAAAGAACACCAAGGAGTTTGTCTACCTCGGGAGCAAAATAACATGGGACGGTCGGTCCAAGAGCGAGGTCGACAGCCGTATACATCAGGCTAGACTTGCATTTAATAAAAGGTCGAAAATAATAGAATCAAATAATATAGATCTTAAACTGAGAATACTCCTCATCAAGACCTATGTATGGAGTATCTTGATGTACGGCTGCGAGACATGGTGCCTATCCGAAAGAGATAGACGAAGACTAGAAGCTTTTGAGATGTGGTCCTATAGAAGACTATTAGGAATTTCCTGGAGAGACCGCATCACAAATGAAGAGGTTCTCCAACGAATCGAAGGAGGAAGGCACCTGCTCAGGATCCTGTCCGAAAGGCGTGCAAGATGGATCGGGCATATAATACGACAAGAGGGCCTCTTGCATGCCATAATGGAGGGCATGACCGAGGGGACAAACTCTAGGGGGCGCCCACGCCGAGAGTACCTGGAGGACCTGTTGGTGGACGTGCGCTGCTCAACATACACAGACTTAAAAAGAGCCGCACAGGACAGGGGGGAATGGAGGAAAAGAGTTCAAATTGCTGCAAACCAGTCTTAGGACTGTAACCACGGAAAGGAAGGAGTAGGCTAGTTTAGAATCATTGGAGTAGTAACTTACAGTTAGCCATCTTTACACTTGCCACCCTATGATGGATAGCGAGTGACCAGGACTTATATTTCATTTGATTATTCGACGTTTTAATACATAATAAAATTATTTGTATAGCTCATTACAAAAAATTACCTGGCAGACTTTGCATAATTTTAATTTAAAACATACATTTTTCATTGGAGCGTCCAGCACCGTGGCTGGCGGAATTTTTTAGCACAGTAAGGCAAGTGTTAAATTAAAAATGTTACCGCAAGATAAGAGACAATAATACGCTTATAAGCCTAGCGCATGCCAGTATTGTTACGGAAGATCAATTTGGTTTAATTAAGCAAATTTTAGACAATTATATTAATAGGTCATTAACGAGCTACTTTCGCAATAGTTTTGTTAAACCTACAGCTTAGAAAGATTCGGTTAAAATTATTTATGATTCACCTTGTGAATAGGTTCTATCATAAAAGCTTTAGTTGTTAATACAATACACTTATACCTCGCTATACGGCCGCTCTTTATACGGCATTTCGCTATAACGGCCTTTTTCAATTATGGCACTTTTTCGATTTACGGACCACAATGTTTCGTTATACGGCCAAAAAAAAATGATATTTTGGATAATGGCATCCGGTTAATTTATCCGAATTATCTGAAGATGTGGAGATTGAGTATCTTCCCAGAAATACAACAGCTCTGATCCAGCCAATGGATCAGGGTGCAATAGCACATAACTTTTAAGACTTATTATTTACGCAGAACTTTTCGTAACCTTAGACACGAAACCGATAGTGAATCTTTGATAAAACAGTTTTGGAAAAATACAGTATCAGAGATACCGTAGACATAAGCGAATTGTGGAAGGAATTAAAATCAACCACAATGGATGGACCAAAATATGGTCAGAATGTATAAAAACTAATGAGCCTGAAGTTCATTCTCTTTCTGAAATTCGACGAAACATATTAAACTTCTTGGTTTTGAGGATTTGGAAGAAGGTGATTTGATTGATTTTCTAGATGCCGATAGAGAACCTCTTTCAAACGAGGAACTGATCCAGTTAGAAACGGAACGAGCACTTGATGAGGAGCCAGAGCCAGAACCTGTTATATACCAACAGCAAAAAACTTGTCAAATGCGCTTTCTTATTTCGAGCAGGGAATGAACATCCTTCTTCCAAGTGATCCCGCCGAAGAACGCAGCGCTAAAGTGTCTCGAGGAGTAAACTCAGCCATTACCTGTTACATATGATAACACTGCAAGGCAAAGCAGACAACGTTGAGACCAATATTTTTAACTGGGTCCAACAATCCATAACAGCGGAAAGTGATGATGGCAACATATTATCTCGTAGCTTACTGATTCTTCATGTTAATGTTCGTCATCAGAATAAAACAGTTTTTAAACATTTTATTTTATGTTTTTTTTATTACATGTACAATTATAACATACATATGTTATGTGCATATGATTTTTATTACATATACGAGTATAACATACATAATATGTTATGTGCATATGATTTTTATTACATGTACGAGTATAACATACATATGTTATGTGCATATGATTTCTTTTGTTTTTAAATTAATATGTTTATTTTTTGAATTTCTGTTTATTATTACATTGTTTTGTACTTTTATTTTTATGTGAGCATTTTTATAGGAAATAAAAAGAATAAAATGCTTTATGAACTAAAAACTATATTATTTTATAAAGAAAATGGAACAGATTCAATTGAATTTGTATGGGTTTGTATCAAAATAATTGATTCGTTATACGGCTTTTCGCTTTACGGCCAACTTTTCCGGAACGTATCTAGGCCGTAAAGCGAGGTATGGGTGTATTTATTATAGATACATACTTATTATCACCCCTTGCGGGTTAGACTGAGAGAACATATCTCCAAACGTTTCTATCCAAGCACACACATTTTATCTCCTCCACATTCATCCTTCTCGTCATGTACAATCTTATCTTATTAATATTTTCCATTTTAGATTAAAGGTTTACTACTCCTGCATACCAGTACAATCAAACACAGTTATTCTGCAAACTATTATGTATGACATTTAACTGTTAAGATTTCATTTTCTTGTACACTGTCAGACCTAATGAAAAAGAATATATTAAATTTAATTGAAAATTTGACGCGTCATGCATACTCGTATATACTCGTATTAGACACATCAGAAGAATAAAAAAAATTGACGCGTCATACATACATATTAGACACATCAGAAAAATAAAAAAATTTGACGCGTCATACATACATATTAGACGCATCAGAAGAATAAAAAAATTTGACGCGTCATACATACATATTAGACACATCAGAAGAATAAAAAAATTTGACGCGTCATACATACATATTAGACACATCAGAAAAATAAAAAAATTTGACGCGTCATACATACAAATTAGACGCATCATACATACACGTATTTAATGTTATATGTGATCTGGAACATTAAGAAACATTGATATTACTCGTATGTTTAAACAGAAATTAAATCATACATACATACCATCACACCTCTCTGTCGAGGTAGGCAGAGAGGATATAATGCCAGACTTTCATATCTCGGCACACATCCTTAGCATCTTCCATATCCATATATGTACACCTTCTACGATTTCTATGACTTTCTACGTTTTCTTTTTTCAAAATATTATTCAATCGATTCAACCATACTTTTCTTGGTCGTCCTCTTACACGCTTTCCACCCATATTTGCACTGTATATTTATTTTGTTGGTCGTTGTTCTTTCATTCGTTCTACATGCCTAACCCATTTCAGCGTGGTCTTCTTTATCTTACTCAACACATCATGATGCCTTAAGTTCATATTCATCCCTAATCACTTCATTCCGTATTCTGTCAAACATTGTCAACCTATGTATTCTTCTACATGCACGCATTTCTACAGTTTTTATTCTACTCCTATCAGTAATTTTGCACATCGACGTTTCACTCATTATACGTTAATGTTGGCACCAAAATACTATATGAATTATCGTCTAACCAGATTCCAATAATGTCCGGTTCAGATATATAGTATATGTTTCAGATCCCCATTGACTTCAAACTATAAATTGAAATGTAATGTAATAGTTATACTGAGTATATAAATGTACTCGTAATTAAATAGTTATACTGAGTATATAAATGTAATGTAATAGTTATACTGAGTATATAAATGTACTCGTAATTTAATAGTTATACTAAATATATAAATGAAAAGAATTTCACTTTTTAGTAGAATTATAATAGAAATAAATTATTTCGATATTAAACCAAATTGGTATATACAATAATATATAATTATAGCACCATATCAAAATCATTCTTCAAGTGTTCATACGTATTGCTAATTCGGATATTTTAAAGGGTTGAATGAATGATTGTCAGAAACATACCGTACGAATGATTGAGTGATTGTCAAAAACATACCATACGAATGAATGAGTGATTGTCAGAAACATACCATACGAATGAATGAGTGATTGTCAGAAAGACACCATACGAATGAACGAACGATTGCCAAAAACATACCATCATACAAACGAATTGATGATTTTCAGAAACATACCGTACGAATGATTAAATTATTATCAGAAACATGCCGTACGAATGGATGAGTGATTGTCAGAAAGAAACCATACGAATGAATGAGTGATTGTCAAAAACATACCATACGAATGAATGAGTGATTGTCAGAAAGACACCATACAAATGATTGAGTGATTGTCAGCAACATACCATACGACGATTCAGTGGTTGTCAGAAACATACCATACGAATGAATGAGTGATTTTCAGAAATATACCATACGAATGAATTGATGATTGTCAGAAACATACCATACGAATTGATGAACGATTGCCAAAAACATACCATACAAATGAATTGGTGATTTTGAGAAACATACCGTACGAATGATTAAACGATTATCAGAAACATACCGTACGAATGATTAAATGATTATCAGAAACATGCCGTACGAATGATTAAATGATTATCAGAAACATGCCGTACGAATGATTAAATGATTATCAGAAACATGCCGTACGAATGATTAAATGATTATCAGAAACATGCCGTACGAATGATTAAATGATTATCAGAAACATGCCGTACGAATGAATGAACAATCGTCAGAAACACTCTTTTGATTTATTTACTTGATATTTATCTCTTACTCATTCTCGTTATTCATTCATATTTTACCTCCATTATAGTATTAAATTTATCATTTCAAATTGTTATGTAATTCTGGCCAGATTATAAGTAAACGACATGCATAATATAAATGAATATACAGAGTGCCCAAAATTTCTATTTCAAATAATAATTACAAAGCAACAAATATTTCTATGTAAATCCTTTATTAGGACTTAGCTATTGTTTCTGATATATTATAATTTCAGTCTAATGCCCGCTTTTCAAGAACATTTTTCATAACATTTATACAAACTCAGGCGATATTGTACCTTTGTTGTCCGATTAACATAAGCTTGTTGGCACGGACACAGATTTTAAGATAAACTCACATAAAAATGTCTGGGGTAATTAAATTTGGAGATCGTCAATGCCACCGCTTTTGGAGTTTAATCAGTCTAGAAATATTTTACCCTAAATTTCGACTATGACTGATGCTGTATTATATATAATGTCATCTTCCTTAAACCGCGTATTTTCAAAACTCGTTTAGTACATTTGATGTTACAGAAAGTTCTCGATCATGCCACAGTAGCGGTCGCCGTTCACAGATACAACGATACCTGCAACGTCTTCAAAGAAATAAGGTCCAACCACACCTGACCAAATTTCACAGCACACTCACTTTGCAAGGTTGTAATGACCCCGGGTGAATAATTTTTTTTATTTGTTAATATAACTGCGCGATGAAGGTAATTTCGTCGCTCATTATTTATTTATTTAATTAACGACACAACAGTGTCTTTATATACAAATGAACATGTGACAGGTTAAAAAGTACTTAAAATTATTGACAAATAATACAAAACTTTATCTTAAACTAACATGAAGATGCAAAAAGCAGTAGTAATAATAAATTACATTCATCGTTTTAAAATTATTTAATAATTATATGTATATTTAAGTTCAATATATGTTATGTATGTATACCACAAAATATTACCAAACTTCACCAAGTAGACTTACGTAATTGTCGAAGACTTATTTTATAGAGGTAAAGAACTCAGATTTATTTTTAGTGGAATAACGCATACATAGAACAAATATTGGATTTTTGAGAATTTTGTTGAAATTTTATGGATAGATATTGAGATATATAAAACACATGGCCTCATTAGTAGAACGAGATGCAAGTTGCTTTGCAGAATCAAAACCTTCCTACATGTTGATGCAGGGTTACTCAACTCCAGAGGCAAAGTATTGTCCTTAATGTTTTATGCCAAATCATAAAAATTAAAGACTATTTTTTGTATGGTTTAATAAAAATAACGCGTCGTTGAATCGTGAAGCACTTCGTAACAATTTAGTCACGATTACATTACTTGACTTTCAAATATAAACGGTCAAAATTTAACCAAATACATAAATTAGATAAAATACATAAGTTATTAGGTACATTTTTTGCCACCCAGTAGTATCTCAAAAAAAATTAATTGCAAGTCGTATGTTTTTGAAATTTCGTATGTTAAAATGTAATTTGCTCATATCCAAAATAAAAACTATCACGCAATCCTCTTACGGTATCATGACTCCTACATACTTAAAAATTGTGCAACATGCAACGCCCTGTCATATATTTGAAGGTTGTTTTCAATTTATATGTAGAAGATTTGAAGAATGTCATCAATGTAGGTGTTCAAATTTCGCAATTTGCATTTCGTTGGCAACAAGGTATCATTAATTTACAAGAAAATAATAATTATTCAAATACCATGATTGTTTATTTATAGTAAATAGTACACGGTGGGGCCGTTTGTTTAAATTATTGCCCGTTTTATGGAGAAAATTATGAGCCGTTGCTCGTTTCGTAGAAGATAAAAGCATTAATGATGACAATTATTATTTACGGATCTAAATTGAAAACATTTAAGGCATGAAAACAATTCAATTGAATTTCATAACAATCCTTTATTTTATACCTTGGTAAAATTTTGATGAAATGGTTTCCAAGTTTTATAGATACTATATATAACTCGACAGATACATATATTGATGATACGGAATGATACAATGATATGGTTAAAATTTTCAATGTGATATCGTCGTTGCTGGACCTTGTAGTCGAGGATTCCCTCAAAATTCCAACGTCAATTCAGTTGAAATCGAAGTTTAGCAGTGAAGATTTCTTTCTTTCCTTCATTTTTTTAATGAGTGAGCCGTTGCGCACCAGAAAACTCAATAGTACGGTTATGCACCTAAAATTGATATAGCTTGGAATTTAACTATGTGAACATCATTTCTGGTTATGGGAGATTAAATGGCAAACTCTTTTGTTTAAATTTTATCCCATCCCTATAATTTTCCTTCTTCCGTGACGATGATGGACCCAAAGTCAATCATCGCTACTACCCTTTTCACACTCTGATGTGTCGTCGCTTGATGAGGACTCCTTTTGTACATTTCTTTCCTCGTCAGTACGTGACGTTACACTCATAAAAATCAAAGAAGATTTAGATCTTCTAGTGTAAAACGTGTTGGGTGGGGGTTTATTTTGTCCCCCATAACAGCAGGGGTAGTTATAAGATCGAACTGAATATCATTTGGGAAGAAGAATGTACACTTCTTTACGTCAAGAAGTCATTGCTGAGGGAAAGGGATGATTTATGTTATATCGCACCGTTAAATATAATATACAAACAGATTTTAATATGTCACAAAGAATTGTTAGACATGATTTTGAAGCTTTCGTGCTTCTTCGCATCTGTTGATAAGGTTTTTCGTTTGTTTTACCGCGTGGTTTGGCTTATAAATTGTAAAAGACTCCGAAATTACTCAAATAATTTTGATTTGGTTGTTGAGGAATAATTAGACAATATTTTGATGGGGTTATTGAGTTAATGAAGCGGTTGAAATTGTGTATTTGATCTACCATCTAAGCTACGATTTCAAATAGATTTACGATGAGAGCTAAAGTGACTTATCTTCAAGTTATGGCTGTAACCTGGTTTATTAGAAAATCATATAAATTATGGTTTCCAGTTGGAAAACAAATACAGTGCAAGTCGTGATTCACAATGGCAGATAGATCGTGTTGTCTCTAATAATATCAGATGATATTTTGCATGGGAAGCGAGCGATATTATCGTGCCTGTGAGAACGGCCGGTTGGTTGGAGATAATTTATTATAGAAAGGTGGTTCTTGCGCAGAATGCAAGGAATTAATTAATACCAAACTTAAGTGACCTTCATTATACTGGCATGCAGGTGTAAATGCGTCGTAACCCTTTCCATGCCTCAATTAAATTTAATACGTATATATTTACAAAATACTATTAAAATTCAGAAGAAATAAAGGTACTACAATAATGAATACAGAATTTTTTTTTATTATTATTATAATAATAATAAAAAAAAAATTGTTTACAATAAAGATATACGTATAAAACAACCAAAATTATTAATAAAAAATAGGTATATACGCACTAGTAAACACAACTGGCCATGGCTCAGAAGACCCTGTCTATGTAAACACACTCTTGAGCTCTACTGTAGCTCCCAGACGTGATTTGTTATTTTCTGTTTGAATTATTCAAGTAAAAAAATGTCATAAAAAAACAGTTATTGTTTATTAATTTTGTCTGTTTGGATATTTTTAAAGCTGTGCACAATATTCCATCACATTTATAGTATATTTATTGATCGGTGTTTGTCGATAACAGCGTTTTTTTTTTCGTCATTTTAAAGTATTTATTTGGTTATTGCAACAGTCGTGTTATTATTGCTCAATATTTAATTAATTGGTAATTTTATTTTTTGGCTAACGTTCGTTTGCTCGAATACTATTCAATTGGATCGATCATTGTTGGCCTCAAAGTGTTAAATATGTGGTGTGTGCAGCTTTAGGAAACACTTGAAGACAACACATGTACGAGTTTTTCACCCTCTCCACATTCATACACCTTCTTCGATATCTTTCATTTTCTCTTTTGTGAATATATTAATTAAGTCTAACAATTCATTCCTTCATCTTTCACTTCTCACATCATCTGCTTCTGTTTTTAGTTTACATTCATAATTGCTCACGTTTTAATTCTGTTAAACTGATACGTCAAAAATTCTTCATAATGCAAACGTTCCCACAGCATTGAATTCTATAAATTAAATATATATTTCCCTATTTGGTATAGTAATAGGCAATTAATTACACATCATTTTGGATTGCTAAATCTAGTGGAAAATTGTTTTAATGTAAACTGGGTACATATAACTCCAGTTTTATATTAATTCTGGTTCAATATAAACTATCGATTTCTTAAGAAAAATGTTACGATTAAAATATATCTGTTTTCAGAATTATGTTACGATTAAAATATATCTGTTTTCAGAATTATGTTACGATTAAAATATATCTGTTTTCAGAATTATGTTACGATTAAAATATATCTGTTTTCAGAATTATGTTACGATTAAAATATATCTGTTTTCAGAATTATGTTACGATTAAAATATATCTGTTTTCAGAATTATGTTACGATTAAAATATGTCTGTTTTCAGAATTATGTTAAGATTAAAATATATATGTTTTCAGAATTATGTTACGATTAAAATATATCTGTTTTCAGAATTATGGATATTCTTTCTTGACAAGATTATTTTTGTACATTTTATTTACGACAAATATTGAGGTATGGTTTTTTTTTTCGTTTGAAATATGTACACGTTCAGCTTAGACATTTTTTATTTTCTTTTATAAAGATATTGAACTAATTCCTGAATGCTTGAGATTCAACGTTATCTTCATCTTAAATCTTTTCGCTAGTATTGAACCTTCCTTTTACTTAATTCAAGATGTTCATAAAATATTAGTGTTCTTGTACCATATATACATAATTGAAGTGAACATTACTAAAAAAAATATTGAAAAAATATTTCTAAATCCGAAAGTAATTATATCGGAAGATGTAAAAATATTTACTTGTAGTTCATCTCAGCAGTTCGTTCGTCCCTTAGTAAGTGTTACTTGTAGTTCATCTTAACAGTTCGTTCGTCCCTTAGTAAATGTTACTTGTAGTTCATCTTAGCAGTTCGTTCGTCCCTTGGTAAGTTTTCTTATAAAGTATACTTTATAAACAAATATAGATGCGAAAAAGTGCCTTTTTAATGATCTTTTAACCTTTTCATCTACGATTTATCTGACTTTAAACATTTTCTTCTTTCAAAATATCATGAACTTGATCCAAACACATTTGGCCTTCCTTAATCACCACTCCCGCTCATATTGTCTCTATATATGGATTAATTAAAATATTATCCTAAATTTTCTACAATTATTTTCGGACGTATAAAGGGTCATTTATTTTCTGAGCAAGTGCGAAGTGTTGACCAGAATGCAAATTTTACTTCCATTGCAGGTTAAAAAATATTTTTGAATAATTATACAAAACAAAACTCGCAATTATAAAGTTTCGTTTTTTTTTCAATATTTTATTTATTCATATTGAGGTATAAAATAAGTGATCCTATAATATAATTTACTCTTAGTATAAAAACATTCTTAGATTTATTACATAAATCTTCGTTTAAGGAAGTGGATAGCGGGTGGACGTTTTATAGAATATAAAATAAAATTTGTTTTCTGTTTTAAACTCGATCAACAAAGAACTCTGTTTGATAAATTCATATCAATGGACCTTTAACACGTTAGCTAAATGTTGAGGGTCCGTTAGTGAAAACGTTTGAGAGCCGCAGGGTCAGGGTATAATTTAATATAATTCCATTGTTAAGTCCCTGTACTATTATATAATGTTCATGTAAACACGGTTGAAAAAGTGCTGCATTAATTTTAGATACTTATTAACTTTAAATTAAGCATTCACATAATTGACATTAATAATAATTATCTCGAAAATTTAATTTAAAAATTTTCAATAAAATAAATTAAACATTTATTTTTTCATTTTTCATTTATTTTAAACCGGTTATGAACTCAAATAAAACAGTGGTGAATACAAAATAAATGTGTTTTATTTATTGTATTAAAAGATTATAAACATGACATCACAAACTGAAACAAAAGTTTCTAATATTTAAGCAATGGAAATTATAACCTCTGCGCAAAAAGAATACTGAACTATTTACTTTCTTTAGATAAAATCATCCACTCGTACTTAAATTGTTTGACTTTTTCGATATAAGAGTTCGTTAAGTACATACATGTATATTTTTTTGTAAACAAAGTACCTTTTTTTACCAACAAAATTTATCTATAATAGAATTCAACTTTTAGAGAATTAATTTGCTGAGATTACCGATATATTGAGCTATAAAAGAGGGCTGATTGCGGAATTTATACGGTGTTGAATTTGTATTATACTATTATTTCCATGTGAATGCCAAGAGTTACTCAGCGTGGCGAAATGCGGGCAGCTGACTTGGGACGATCCCGTATTTTACATTATTAAATTTTTACTTTCATGTGTTTTAAATCATTTTGAACTATGGACTTCCTTACTCATATGGCATATAATTTTTTTACGGTGTTCATGTATATTTTTATTTATAAATTGCTTTTTTGTAATTTTAAGATTATTTGTAACATTTTTTGATTTAATAAATTAATATATGACACAAACATTTGCCGAAAGCTATACCTATATAAAATGTATATCTTAAGAATTAATTTAGTTTATATATTGTATTATAACTATGAACTAATTTAATTTTTATTTGCTACGTGTTATTTTATTTTCAATAATCTTATAAATAAATCTTGTGTAAACGAAGCACTTCCTACTTTTTCGTAAATAATTTCGTAAAGTTAATTGTACCGTTAACGAAAAAAATTAAATAAAAAAATCTACACCCATCTTATAATAGGAAAACCGTGTCACCTCAAACACGTGTTCTTACATAAATATTTTAACAATATTATCGACACGAAATTTTTTTCTCTCTCTTGATTTCACTGTGAGGAATAAACCCAACATATATTTTTTTTCATCTTATCGTGGTAGGTATTTCGTAAGTCATTATTTCGTAAATATTTCGCGACTTTTTGCTTATTAATGTAAAAGATAGGAAAAAATTAAGCATATTGTAAGACGTTCAATAGTTATGAGAGAAAGAAGCAAGTTTATCAATAATTTAGCAGTCTGCTCATACAACTGAACAATAATTTGGTTTCAATAGTTTTTCAACCCCATCCCTATGAACGTCCTTCATTTTGAACCGGGTATATATCTCAAGAACAGTATTTCTCAATTATTTTTCAAATAATTATAAAATTTAAGAACTGACATTATCGAAAGTGTTGAATTTCGAAATATAGTTATTTATCAGATTTACTGTGCAAATCAACTGAAGGAATCGTTTATTCTCTTTTCATTAAATTATTTTACCCAATAATATCGAATTAACCTATTTAACCTTATCTCATCGAAAAAATGCATACTACAATGAAAAATAGATAATTGTTAAAAAAAAATAATGGGAACATAACTCTATAAAGTGGCTGAGATATCCCTACAAAATTTATAAAATAGCTCAATCTAATGGTCTCGGGCCGCACAACATAACATCCCTATAGGAGGTGTGATACGGTGATATCTCCTGGGTCTTAGAGCATAAACTGACTTTGAAGTTAACCAAGTAATCTGGCCGAGTTATCTTAACCACGATTTTAGAATGGCGCTCTATTCATCCTTATACTTCTCTATGAAGTTTTTGAAGTTTAACTTAAAATATCGTTCGCAGCTAACAAATGAGCGTTTGATAGAATTACTGCGAATGGCTGTAACAAATTTTACACCCAATTTGAGAGATTTAGCTAAAACTGATAAAGCGTTTGCTTTCCCAAATAACTAAATAAGAATAAAAATTTAACCTGTCAAACTTAAGACAAGAGTTAAAAAGACATTCTTACATACCTTAATCGGAAATAATCTCGATCACTTTCATAATGGATTAATTAATTAATAGTTAAATTCTACAAGTTTTCTAAATGGTAATAAAATAAACAATTACATTTTTTCTGTACAATTAACTGATTTAAACTTTTTAAAAGTGAAATATTTTATAACGAAATAAAATCCTCGTATTGTAGAGGTTCTTTCACTCAAGAAAAGGTTTGAAAACCTTCGTTCTAGTTCATTCACTCTTCAAGTGTTAACAACCTGTGTGGAGGATTGACTCGACTAAAAAGTGGGGTTAGTTTTCAGCAGAGTCTGAAAATGAAATGAAAAAAAAAGAGTCTGAAATCGAAATGTTAAGGGAAAAACCACTTCTTGGTGAATTCAATCACGGAGAGCTGTTTCGTTGATTAAAATTTTTTGATTAAAACCAAAGAACTGAAATTTTGTTTGAGAAAAGAGCAAACGAAATTCGAACATTTGTAATTTATTTAGTATGTGAGGGAATCGAAAGAGTTTTAAAAAGTTTGTTTAACGTGCATGTTTTAAATTATGGAGAGTTAAAATATACTCGTATATATTTAAAAAATAACTTTTTTTATTTTCCACAATACAACATTAACCATTCACATAGTTTTATTTGACATAGCCTGTTTTTGAGTACTTTTGTAGTTTGGAATATTCTGCCTCTTATTGTTAGAAATATGAGTGGCATGTGAAGCTTTAGGAAGCACTTGAATATGACACTTTCAGGAGGTCTTATTAAAATTTATGATTTTATATGAGCACTATACTACACTTAAATACGAATGCGTTTCTATTATACTCGTATATCAGAAGATCTGCGAAGTAATTTGTCTTCCATTGGTAAGTTTTCTGCGGTTTTTTTTACCAAAAACGTTTTTCTAAATATGTATAGATGAGAGGATAGCCTTAGCCACTCAACATTTCTTACACTCAACTTATATATGAATATATTTATGTAATATTTTCAATGTGACAATGATAGTGGTTTCGAATCTCGAGTAAGAGCGCCCTTGAGCAGAGACTGCTCTCCTAATGGCACTATACCTATACTTGGTAGTATAGTTGTCCTTCTATTTTTATTTCATAGTAAGATGAACCACAAAGTATAAGTAAATAAAAATACAAAAAAAAACTAATAGTTTTCTGGATTTACAAAACCACTTCACTAGGCAAGGCCTATAACGCAGTGGTCTCATTCATTAATCTTAAATTTCATATATTTGTCCTAAATATTCAAAGACTCTGGTGAAACTATTATATTACACAAAGTTAAATCTTAAGTTACTACATACACAAGTCCAACCGCATCGTAATCTTAATAAACATATCAACAGCATATCCAACAACTCCTCATAATACGCTCTACATTCGCATCAATCATTCACTCACCTATGTGAAAACAAAACAAATGTTTCTTAAAAAATGCGTAAAATAAAAAAAAACACAATGCATTTATTTGTTTTTCAAAAAAACACCGTAGCAAATGGTTGCCTCAAAAATATTTAAAAAAACGTTGGTGCGTTAAGGTTCAACCTTCAAAGTAAAAATAAAAATAGGTTCATTTATAGTGATTTTAAGCTGATTGTACTGTACATATTATAACAAAAAAGAGTGTCTATGGTCCCGACTGGAAGATGGTCGTAGGGTTATAACCTAACCTATCTTAGATGAGTGACTTTTTGGACACTTATGATAGATATTTTTTTTACATATGTTCGAAATAAGCGAAGAGCAAGAAAGAGATAGACATGGGAAAGATTGGAATAAAATAGTAGGAGAAATTAGAACTGAACGAAATGTAAGAAGAGTAAGAAACAGAAGAGTATGTTTCAAAAAATGTATGGATGTGGATGAAGCGAAAGCTATGGAAATCTCTTCTCTCAACGTGTCAAAAAAGTGGATTTTTATAATATTTCAGTTCAATGAAATATTGAATGTGACCAAAAATTTTTTAATGTTCTTTTCAGGTCTTATTTATAATTTTAATGTTATTAAAATTTTATTTTATTGTTTTCAGTGTATTTAGACTAATTAGTGCAGATTTGGGCTATTTTTTTTATGTATTTTAATTTTGTTTTATTAACTTTTTCCCTCAAATAATAGCTATTTAAAAAATACTCAAACGAAAATCGATCAAACAAATTAAGTGTATTTTCATTTTATTCTATTTGTAGATAATAAATTGACAGAATAACTCAGTTTCAATGTTCAAAAAAAAAATTCTCTTAAATTTTCTGTAATTCTGTAGAATTAATACGAAATACACGAGCATAAATAATGTGAAAGTTTTTTTATACATTTAACACGTAAAATAACAGTTATGCTGCCAATATTGCTCTGTTAAAAATGCATCACACGTAGTCAGGTTTGTCAGACGCAATAAAAACAAACTGTACCAAGAAGACATGAAAAAAATATATAGAAACTCACCGATTAACATGGCAATTCCTCCTCTGTAATCCATGACAAGATTTCCCACCAACTGTTGTTACCACTTGCAGAACTGGTCTTCGAGTCTCTTTCACCAGCGGTAGTAAGTCTTCAATCCGACAGAATCCCCCTCCAAAAGAACGACTGCAAAATCGCGTGTGTGTGTATCTTTTCTGAACTAGAAAAACCACTTTTATTTCTGACCTTCGAGATAACCTTAACGATATTAAAGAAAAAAGTCAAAATATATGTTATACGATGATTCTGAAGGACGTTATAACTGTATTTAAAATATAAATAACACGGTGATCTTTAAAAAAAAACTAAAATGTTGAAAAAACATACATATGATATTTAAATTATTTAATTTGCTAGGCAATAATTAAATGAAAGTGATTTTGGCAGTAAAAGTTAAAGTAACTGTATTATATATATATACGGGATTTTAAATAGTAACTTCTTTGTATTTTAATTATCAGCTTAGTTTCTTAAGCGAATAATAACGCATTTCGTTTATCATTAAATCGTCTGAATAATTATATTGCTAAGTTTAAAGTTTGAGTTAATTTATAATATACTAAAATCAAATTAGTGGAAAGCGCTACAAGTATCTTTTAACTTGAGATTAGGCAGTATTCTGTAAAAATAAAGTCAAACAGAAAACCATGCAGAAGCACTGGGCATTAACTTAATATTTCATGTCAAATAAAATTAACAAGCAATTAAAAATGATATCACTTTAAAACTTAAATTCAGATTCACGGAATACAAGAAATGTTATTTAATGATTTGCTATTTAATATATTACTGAAAAATAAGTTAAAGTAACTGTAGTAGTAGAAATAAATATAGATTGCCTATATTTTTTACTCGTATTTCTACTTCAAAAATATTATACTTGTAAAATTATATATCAGTGCCATTCTGTCGATACTTGTATAAGCGAAACGCGTCTTTAATAAAAATATTGGAAAGCTATAAAGAAAATTTAAATCCCATATATTGTAATACTTTTTGGAATTCCACCAGTAACTCGCGTTTGAACAATTAAACAATTGAACTAACTTTAGAAAATCTGGTTAACACTTTCGGTCAATTATAAGACGGTTAATCTTAACTGTGCTCGCGTACGTTCACTTGAAGTGACTATCGATGTATGCTGCTCTGATGATAGTTTTTTACAATTATGCAGTGCTGAACGGCCACGATGGAGGGAGTTTAAAACGACCGCTTAGAAGTCAAGGACCGGATTAAGACAGTTTCTGGAGAAGGGGAACAATAAGACATTTTCCTTTTTCTGAAATACAATAACAGCATTAACGAAGAAGTATTGCAGATATCAAAATATTTAATTTATTGAAGTATTTGGGATTTATGTTATATTCCATGTTAGTTTTTTTGTCTCTGGGACTGAATGTCTGTACGATATTGCATTTTGGTCTCTGGGACATAGTGCCTATACGATATTGCCTTTTTGTCTCGGAGATCAAGTGTCCGTACGGTATTGCCTTTTTTGGAGTATTTACTCATGTTAAAATTCCATAATTTACTGTGGTATCCATATTTTATTTATCTTAACTTTGCCGTGTATTCACTAATACTGATTCTTCTATATGAAGCATAATCTCTATATAGAGTTGTTATCATCCTTAATGTCTCTGGCACATCCAGATATGGCACAACTCTGTCAAGTTGTTATCATCCTTAATGTCTCTGGCACTCCAGATATGGCACAACTCTGTTAAGTTGTTATCATCCTTAATGTATCTGGCACATCCAGATATGGCACAACTCTGTTAAGTTGTTATCATCCTTAATGTCTCTGGCACATCCAGATATGGCACAACTCTGTCAAGTTGTTATCATCCTTAATGTATCTGGCACATCCAGATATGGCACAACTCTGTCAAGTTGTTATCATCCTTAATGTCTCTGGCACATCCAGATATGGCACAACTCTGTCAAGTTGTTATCATCCTTAATGTCTCTGGCACATCCAGATATGGCACAACTCTGTCAAGTTGTTATCATCTTTAATGTCTCTGGCACATCCAGATATGGCACAACTCTGTCAAGTTGTTATCATCTTTAATGTCTCTGGCACATCCAGATATGGCACAACTCTGTCAAGTTGTTATCATCCTTAATGTCTCTGGCACATCCAGATATGGCACAACTCTGTCAAGTTGTTATCATCCTTAATGTCTCTGGCACATCCAGATATGGCACAACTCTGTCAATTTGTCTTTTTACTTCATCATTGAGATCGTGACAACTAAGCAGATCTATATTTCTCTCAGATACTTCAACAGCATCGCTTGCTCTACTAGTTTGCCGTAGATGTCCAGCTTACACTTCAGAGGTTTTTTGCATTTATAATTCAATCATAAAATATTGTATTATAGATGTAATGAATATAACAGAATTTTCATTCCCAACTACACTTTCATACTACTTTAAGACCTCTTCAATGAAGAAATCTGTTAATCCACAGCTCATATTTTTGTCCAATCGAATCTTCATTCTCTCATCTCTGTCATTGGTAATATTTAGAAAGATTTCGTCATTTTTTGTTTTATACGTTAATTTTTTAAGGCTTGAAGTATGTTTAATTTTTCTGCTTTTCCAATCCAGTAATTGTTATTATTGTGCACAACTGTTGTCTGGTTAGCTGGAATAAACTACCACGTGGTAATAAACTGTATTCTAAACAATAAAGTATGTAAATAAATAAACGCTTTTTACAACCTAGGCACATATCTTAAGCATCTAAAATTTATATCAAATGTTTGACGTGTGTTTAACACAGCGTATTTTTAGATTTAATCTTAATTTTTAGCAACGCCATACCGCAAATTTAATTGGTCCATAAAATATATAATGAAATTCTGTGAGATTTATATTATCAACAATATGTCTTATTTAATTTATTTCGCAGCAAATTTATTGAAAGATTTTTTTTGTCACTATACTAATAATGGTTGTAGTTTTTACACTTAAAAAACTTTTGTGCTGATTTCTACAATAAATTATGAGTAAAATCTTGACTGATTTTTATGGATTTATTCATAGGTTTTTTTATTAATTTTTATTATCCACAATGTAAGATTTACAATAAAAATCGTTTTAACGGAAAGGCGTTCAATCGAGTACAATTATTACACGTAACAATGCTAAACATGCTCCATCTTTTGAATATAGAGAACCATTTCACTAGGAAATACCTGTGTGTAATAAAGTGGTCTGATTCCTTAACAAATTTTATATAATACAATTGTTCTAAATACTAAAACACTCACCAGAAATATTCACACTCTGCACTCATATCCTAACATACACTTTAATTACAAGATATATTATCACAATTTAAAATTTTACGTTAGATGTTTTCGAAATGTTAAGATGGTGCCAAATATTTCGCATCTCATAAGTTTACAAGACGCACTTACATGTCCACCCCCCAAGGGTTTACAAATTAAAAGACTGTCAATGGCATGCATAGGAAGATAATACTATACTATCATACTTTGGACATGTTACTATCGTAGAATTGATGAAGACAGTTTAGAGAAACGGCAGTGATTGAAAATGTTGAAGAGCGATGAGCAGGAGACTGGCAGACTAAATTAAAGAGATGACAAGATTCTCATTGAGTGACACACTTACGAGTATGTTGGCTCAGGACTGGGAAGAGTAGAAGAGGGTCATTCGCTCAGATCCAGACCGTTAGAGAACCACAATTCTCAGGCATGGTTAACATGACTGAGAAGAGTAAAATATAATAATAAAAATGACAAAAAAATATGAATGTTGATTGATAATGATAGGAACATGTCCAAACCACTTCATCGTGCTCTTGTCCACCCTTTTTAACACATAAGTTTTTAGATCATATTTATCATTAATACTACTTCTTAGTTATTTATTATTGTTATCGTAAAAATACGATCGATTCTGAGAAATCGATTCCCATTAGAGTTTTAGCACAGAAGTATCGATTGATACACTGTTGTGCGGTATTTTTTTGACATTCAAGGTTAGTTACAAATTACTAACATATAGAATATTTAGTGATATGCCTGGTTTTTGTTAATTTATGAGTGACATTTAAAATTGATTGATAACTATGTTATATTTTCTGTAATAAAAGATTAAATTAAATAAAATCAAGGTTACGTTTTAAAAATATGGTAACATGCACACATACTGTCACGCCATTTCGCTGACGAGGTAGACAGAGCGCCACAGAGCGCCACAGAGCGCCGCAGTTTACATTCATCCCTTATCACTTTATTTCGTATTCTGTCATACATTGTTATACAGACATGTATTTTTCTTAGTGCACGCTTTGCCCAGCATTTATTCGACTCTTGTCAGTCTTTTTCCACGTTTACTCCCAAATATCCCAAGTTGATACTAAACTACTCTTGTAGACTATGAGCTTAGCAGATTTTGAACGATTCGAGTATACCATATATGTATGTTTAAGGTTTTGATATCTTGATAATTGTACGGTTTGAGTATATATGTTATGTTTTAGGGTTTTGGCATCTTGATAATTATACTGTTCGAGTATATATGTTTAATGCTTTGATATTATGGATCGAGTGTATATGTTTAATGCTTTGATATTACGGATCGAGTGTATATGTTTAATGCTTTGATATTACGGATCGAGCGCATATGTTTAATGCTTTGATATTACGGATCGAGTGTATATGTTTAAGGTTTAAATACCTTTCGTAACCCTTCACCTTATGAAAATATATGGTAACATTGAAAATTCTCTCAAAAATGTTGTTATGTGTGGTAGATAATGCAGTATGGACCATAAAAACTTACCATACCTTCGACAGCCATACAGTTCCTGAATAACTGAAGCCTCTGTGAGAATGCCGCTCCACTTTCGACGTTCTTGCACACTTGTGTCCTGTCTCCATAGATCTCCAACTTCTACATATGTACATAAGACTCTGGAATATTCTGGGTGTTACGGAAAAAATGATCCGGATAATCTTGGAAAAAAGAAATCGGAAATAAAGTAAATTAAAAACTCTAAATTTCCCTTTACACCCCTTTTATTTAAAATACATAAGGAAAGATGTTTATTTTTCCGTCTTTTCACCGTTTTTTTAAAAAGTCGGTACGGGGAAGTTCCCAGACCGCAGCTACCACTTTCCATTATTTTCATTCAATGTTAATAGTAATGTGTTCGAATCTCGAGTAAGAGTTCCCTTGAAGAAAATCGGTTCCTTGAATGGTGGTATATGAGATGTTCATTTATTAATTTTATTATTTTGAGGGGGTTCGCTATTATGTACGGATTTTGCCATCCATGATAAGTCTTGGAACCTACCCCCCGCGGATAACGGGGGACTAATGTACGAGTATATACACATATGTATGTATCATTCATAGTGAATAGTTTGTTTTTTTTTTAAATCATTCATTTAAGTATTGTTTTAATTGCAGTTTGCATGTCTTATCCGATTCTGTTGAGACGATGAACAGTCTAGGAGCCATGGCAAAAGAGAACGGTGAGGAATGGACAAGTAGTCCGCTAGCCGAAGAAACACATTGTTTTTAAATACAATCACCAGACATTCTCAATCTTTACAGCCGTTAAAGAGCTATTGACATCTCAACGTTTATAGTTTTAATAAGCTTTTGGAAGTCTCCTTATAGGCATATACTTATTTTTATTATTTTATGTACGTGGTTATGCCCTCACTATCATTGTGTACGTGGTTATGCACTTACTATCTTTATGTACGTAGTTATGCACTTACTATACTTGAGAAATTGTAGCATGGTTCCTGTGACAGTTCACAAATTTGCCCCAATACAACCTTGTAACAACGTTCAGTTATTTTAATTATTTTATCAACTTTAATATAAGCCTTGATTCCAAGTTGTTTAGGTAAATACATTACATAAAACTAACAATAATGACAAATTAATACATCTTGTTACAAATTAGCCAATAGGTGGCAGTTTGTTAAAATCAAATAATATTTGGTGACGTTTTTCAAAAGACACTACGTTAGTTTACATTGGCTAGGGATGGGTTACACGATAATTGGATTTTCGATTTTTTTATACATTAAATTAAATGTTCGTAATTAGTATTAATTCACAGTGGATCTTGGCCTATTTAAAGATAGATGCAAATCATACAATACATTAGAAAGTCAGTATAATGATAATTAGGAATTAAAACGTCAGTTTAGAGAAAAACAATTTTTCGATTTATAAAAAACTATTCGATTTGTGAAAAAAAAAACGATTTTACCCCGTCCCTTTGAGACATGACGTTTCAAATGTCACAGGAACCATCCTACATTTTCTCAAGTATATAATTATGTACGTGGTTTTGCACTTACTATCTTGATGTACGTGGTTATGCACTTACTATCTTTATGTGCGTGATTATGCACTTACTATCTTTATGTACGTGATTATGCACTTACTATCTTTATGTACGTGATTATGCACTTACTATATTTATGTATGTACGTAGTTATGCACTTACTATTTTATGTACGTGGTAATGCACGTATCTTTAAAATTCCACGAATCTTTAAAATTCCACGTTATCTTTAAAATTTCACGTTATCTTTAAAATTCCACGAATATTTAAAATGTTGATCGGAAACTAACCATTTTTTAATCGTAAGTTAATATTTGACATACTGCATTGAGACGAATACATGAATGGAGTGATAATGTATGACAGAATACGGTAGAAAGTAATAAGGTATGATTATGAAGCTAATGTGTTAAGTAAGATGAAGAGGAGGACGCTGAAATGGTTTGGGCATGAGGAAAAAACGAATGATGAAATACTAACAAAACAGATATATAGTGCAAATGTGAGTGGAAGTCGTTTGAGAGAAAAACCAAGAAAAATATGGTTGGATCAAGTGAATGTTATTCTGAAAGAAGGAAACGTAGAAAGAAGAATATCTGATATTACAATGTATGGGAGTAATAAACATATAATATGTTTTATTTTTATAATTTGTTTTATCAAACACTGTTTATTCCACTTTATGTGACTGTATCACCCTACCGGTTTCAAGGCTTTCACCTCATCATCAGAGGAGCACAAACAAGACTTTGTTTTCCTTTTGCTCCTCTGATGATGATGTGAAAGTCTTGAAACCAGTAGGGTTATACCGTTACAAAAAGTGGAATAAACAGTGCTTGATAAAACAAATTACAATGTTTTCAACCTCCACAATCTAACTACTCGTATAAACAACATAATATATTTTAATTACAATTTAGTCTTCAGTACTCGAGCCCTAACTTAATTAGTTTACACGAATGATAGCACGGAGAGAGAAAGTTATTGTTCAAAATGATGAGAAAGAAATTAACAAGAAAGGAAAAAGTAAAAAAATATTTAAAGGTGACAAGATTGTATCCACAGTATCAGAACCTCAAGCAGCTCATTACTAATGTCAAGCACGTCAGTCCGGTATTCGAACCCGTGTTTCGATTGCTAAGTACCCAACCAGCCACGCAAGTATTCATAAACCGTAACACCATAGTGATAACAATAACGCTGAGTTCAAGCTCTGTTGGTGTTGTCATGGTCTACTGGTCACTCTTTCGTCTCGCGTGATCAATGGTCAAGTTCATTTTGTATAACTTTGGTATTCCTCTTCAATCGGTACGCGACTTCATTGAAATGCAGTAGACGTCTGCTTTTTAGTCGTAAGAGACAGTGCGAGCGGTCAGTCTCAGACGAGGCTCCTGAACTATCTTGGAAGTGTGGTGTATATGTTCGACTGCGCAGATCGATGATTGTTCTGCATAGTAACAGGAAGAAGTATAGGTCCTCACAACTTCCTGGAACTTATAGGGAATACTGCGAGTCCAGCGTCTTTTGTAGACGTAACATATGGTTGTCATTGAGTTATAAATGCAAGGTATTATAGACGTAACATAAAGTTGCCATTGAGTTATAAATGCAAGGTTTTGTAGACGTAACATATGGTTGTCATTGAGTTATAAATGCAAGGTTTTGTAGACGTAACATATGGTTGTCATTGAGTTATAAATGCAAGGTTTTGTAGACGTAACATATAGTTGTCATTGAGTTATAAATGCAAGGTTGTGTAGACGTAACATATGGTTGTCATTGAGTTATAAATGCAAGGTATATTGGTGCAAATTCTAAAATTCTATTTGCGACACTTTTCGTAATAAATGTTTGTACTGATTTATAGCTTCTTAATTCTCCATTTTTTCTGATATTTAAAATTCATTTAATTTAAGTATTCTACTTAAATATTGATATCACTTTTGCATAACCAGACTGCGCAGATTGGGCCACCTATATGGGCATTGTATGGATTTTTACACGTGACTTTGACTAATTACTGGAATAAATTGAAGAAGTTGTTCTTGCCGGGATGAATTGATTAATATGTATAGGTTAACTTTATTGTGTTGTCCGTCTTTTGCTGTTTTTTTTCTGTTGTATAACACTATTTATATGTCAATGTTAAATTTAATTTTGCGTAGTTTATTAATCTTTTGTATAAAACCAGTTACTGTATTTGACCGTTGAGATAAAATAAAATTAAAAAATGTATTTTCACATAGAACATTCTCTTTCCAATGAACATCATCAGCCATACAACCCAGAATAATTTTTGCCTGCTTACAAAATTATCCATTTCAGTAGCATCCCTTTTTCAATTATGTATACCCAGAGCACAGCAGCAGTCATACCACCCAGCCCTCACATGTGTTTTCTCCTCTCTCCTACACCCTATCAAAACACTGAATAAAGACTTTCTTACAGGTCTAGTTTTCTGCACGCAGTCTAGTAATTTTCATAACTTATGCTACGCTAATTTCCTCATACAAATTGTCAAGATCTTCGTTAAACCTCTGTCTACATCGACATTATCATAAATTGGACCATATATTTCTTTCAAAGGTGTCGCGAACTCTTTCTTCCCGTTTTATGAGTGTCTTGGTCTTTAATATGTAAATAAGCAAGGTCTTAGCAGTCTTTTATAAAGTGGACTTTTTTATATTTTAGTGCATCAGCGTCTGTGTTTCCTATCGCTACACGCCGTTTGATATTCCACGTTACTTTTCCATTATTTGATCAAATACTTCTCAAATAGCACAATTCCTTAACTTGCTTCAATCTTTCATTGTTTACCCATCTATGCCATTTAATTTTCCTTTCACATACTTCTGTCCCCATAAATGATTATATTTTTTGTGAATTCGAGAAATTGAAATGTATCCTCCAGTCTTGTTCACTCGGGCGTTTAAATAATAGTTGTCATCATTATCTTTTGTTGCTTTATTCCAAGTATACATATTAATTGGTATTCATGATACATGACAGTGTATGTCTGTTATTGATTCCGTTATGTCACTTTTATAAGTTTGGTGACAGGACCAAATTTAATTAGTTGTTTTAGCTTGACAGCAACTTTGAAGTCGTTTGACGTTGATGTTTTCAAAATAAAAATAAAGCTATCTTTCCATCACTTACATTTCACAAATTGGAGACTACGCTGTCAAAAATAAACCATTGGGGTTTACCGTCTGTTTTGTCTCAATTATCAAGTTATTTAGAAGTTTAAATATAACCGAAGTCATAGGTATTTTTACACCACTGATTATGTATGACACAACTTTACCCAAGTCATTATTTAATTCTTACTTAGTCACATAAGATGATTATATCGTGGGCTCAAAACTTCCCTATTCTAAGAAACTCAAAATTCTCTATTCTAAGAAAATGGCGTTCTTAGTTTCGATGTCCTTTTGTCTGGTAACTTCTCTTTAATTATGAGGTATCGCGCTAATATTTTTTATGAAACTAATAAAGGATCTTTAAATATATCGTAAGATGTAAGTTATGTTATATGAACTTCAGATATCTATGTTACTTTAAGCATTATTTTGTTTCCACGTTTACGACTTATCTACTTATGAAAATGCTAAATAACTCAGTTGAGAAAGAATATTTTAAGATACCTAACATATTTATAGCATTGGAAAGCCCCTTCGATGAGCAATCCATTCATGTAAATAACTCAAAACCGCTAAATTTCGAGTTACCTAGTTTTATTATTGAGCCCACGATATAGTCAAAATATTATTGACTTACGATTATACCGGCTACAGCTCAGATTTGTTAAACTATTTATGTGTATATATTTGAATGTTGTGGGTGTAATTCAGCTGTTTCTGAACAGGCAATTAACTTTGTTAGAATAAGATGTGATTAGCAACGTTGAAGTCTGACATGATTAGCAACGTTGAAGTATTGCGTAGAGCAAATACACAGAGAGAATTGTTCACAACAATCAAGCTCCGTAAGACTTCATATTTTGGCCACATAATGAGAGATGAAAAGTATGCAATCCTACAACTTGTCATAAAGGGGAAGATTGAGGGTCGTAGAGGAGTTGGAAGAAGGCAGCACTCCTGGCTTCGGAACATTAGAGAATGGACCGGGATGAGAGGTGTGGAGGAGCTGTTCCGTGCTGCCCAGGACAGACAAGGTTTCTCCCAAGTGATCGTCAACGTCGGGGGGACCGGCAGGACACATGAAGAAGAATAAGATGTCTGATATATAAAATAAAAATAAATTAACAATAATTTTATTGATAGCAACAGAAGTATAATATGTAAATATACGAGTACATCATATCATTTACACATCTGCAAAACTCAAGGATATAGAAAAGAGAATATATTTGAGACAGAAGCTTTGAAGAGTTTTTATCTCTTTTTCTTTTCCTCATTCTTTGATGAAATTAAGAAATATTTCATTTAACTTTTTCATTTGTTAGGAAATGCGTGAAATTCTTGTGTCTTATATTTCCACGTTTTTTTATGTTTCTTTGCGTTTCAAAATAAATTGTTTCGTAACTTCCCTACCAGTAATTGGAACATTTTTCATAACTCTTGTCAGGTTGACGGAAAATGATTCCCGTATGATAATCATCACCATTTTGCCGTACTGGGGTAGGCAGAGAGAACTCAACTATACTATTTATTTTAAAACTCTACGGGCGTATATGTTAAAACTATGAAAAAGTGGATACATAATTTCACCATTAAAATACCCATTTAAAGGAGTTTTAAATTTGTATATGTACATACATACTTACGAGCACATATATGTATATAATATCACGCCGTTCCCATATCAAGATTGGTGGAGAGAAGAGAACCCTGAGCCTTCTTGTCGGGAAACACATATTTCGCTTCTTCTACATCCATACACTTTCTCATGCAAATCCTTTTGTTTTCTCTGACTTCCAACATTTCAAAATATCATTCCCTTGATTCAACCACACTTTCGTGGTTCTTCTTCTACAACGTCTTCCACTCACATTTTCACTATATATTTGTTTTGTTAATCTTTCTTCTTTCAATTCTTTTACATACTCAAACCATCTCAGAGTTATTCTCTTCTCATCATACATTATCTAAACAAAGGCTATATTTACTCTTTCCTTCGTTAGCATTTGATTAATTTGGTTGTGTCACGTTTTCTTGGTTTTCCCGAACTTTTTAAATATTTTCAGTACTTATACATAATGTTTCTACATCTTTTATGATTTATTCTTGCTTCGTGGCCGAACCATCTCAATGATCTTGTCTTTATTTTAAGCACTGCACACGTTTCACTTCACATTCTACCCTAATGCTCTCGTTTTTTATTATATTGGGTGTTAACATAAGTTGTGTCCGTTTTTTTCAAATTTAAAAATGAGCACCAAAATTAAAACAAAATGGTAAAGGTTATACGTCATTCGTTAAATATGTTACGTTAAATATATTCATGAATAATATGGTTTAAGCGGTCCTCATCGAAGTCCACTGGTCGTCCGGAACGCTTCATGTCTTTCAGGTTGAAATTACCGTCTTCGAAACGCAAAAACCATCGACGAGCTGTCTTTTCATTCATAGCATATCCACCGTACACTTCGCAAATATCGCGAGCAGCTTTGGCAGCTCTATTCCCTCGATTGATCGCAAACAGAAGGAGGTGTCGAAAATGCTCACTTTCGTCTACTTGACATTCCATTTTGAAGGCTTGTAATCAAATAAAATAATATATGTAACGTAAAAGCAAACACAATATCTGGTAGAGTAGAAAATTTTCATTTGAATGATGTATAACATTTAATATTTAGTTTTACTTTTGGTGCTCATTTTTAAATTGAAAAAAAAACAGACACAACTTATGTTAACACCTAATAATATATGTTGATGTTAATATTAAATATATCCATTGAATTAATAAACCTATTTCTCTTTTAAATTTTCTTCTGTACAAGCCCATACAAACCGGTGAGATATTTCTTCAACTGTCTCAGAACAGGTTGAATGTTGGTTGGGCCCTTTTTGCACAATTTCGTCCAATTTTAATTCGTTAACCTAAAACAAATTAATATTTGTAACAAGTAAAGTCACAAACGTAAAACGGGCACCTTGAATTGAAATAACAATGTAATATGGCTCTAGAAAATATTCAGTGTAAATTGGAAATTATCGTGAGATTAGGTAAATCTTGATAGTACTCGTATTATATTTAAAGTAAAATAGTTAAATGAAGGTTAAATCTGTTAACAGGTATTTTAAACCACTAGAATGTGAAACGCCACAATGTAGGTACTCGTATATTGTAGAGATCGAGATTGTTTCTTTAACACAACTTTATTCTATGATCTTCCTCTTCACTTTCTTTTCCTTCTTCCATTAATTAATGCTATCTCAATTTCATTTACATTATTTTTACTGCTCATTAATTTGTATACAATTAACGTTTATTTGATTTTTTTTTGATACTATGTAACTTAATTTATTCACTTATGTCTGGATGGTTCAAAGAGATTGCCACTGTAGAGGAAAGAAATAATCAGGAATGAAACACGTTATATTATTAACCAGAAATTAAGAGTTCTTCAGTCGCTTCTTAAAGCATGTCAAGGACGGAGCGAGTCTAACATTGGTTTGTAACTGATTCCAGAATCTCACTGCATGGAGAGTATAAGACGAAGTAAAAAAAGAAGAGTGATGAACCGGAAAGGCCAATAAACAATATTTGTTTGTGCGTAGCGCTTGTCCATGATCGGAAAGACGCTGAAAATTTACGGCGAGAAAAGAGGGGGTAGCGGAACAGTTAAGGATGTTATATAATAGAGACAGTATGTGAATTATTTATCTCGAAATATTTCTCGCCCTTAACTCCCATTCAATTTTCACCAATTGTTGCGAACATCTGATTGTTGTACAAAGTTCATTAATATTAGTTTTAAGCCGTGAAGGTACGCCCAGTGCCGTTACAAAGTGGTGTATATTAATGGTAGATTGTCAGTAAGACAATGGCGTAGTGGATTATGACTTATTATAATCTTAATTTGGGAAATGTTGTTACGAAACGAAGGTAACTCTGTCGTGACCCATTCAAAGTACAAGTTCGATTCACGAGAACTTCGAGAGTCATCATGAGAATGGGTCAGCAAGGAATGATGAATGATAATGATCGTTTGTAATGGTCAGTCAAAAATAAATAAATACAGATTTCTACATAAGTTAAGATATATATTATAATATGTACATAAGCCCTTCTCTGCCCACCCAAACGCCGTTTGAGTATTTTAAAAAAAAATTAACCCGGCTCCTTTTATTACCATGTTGTGGCTCCTTTTATTACCATGTTGTGGCTCCTTTTATTACCATGTTGTGGCTCCTTTTATTACCATGTTGTGGCTCCTTTTATTACCATGTTGTGGCTCCTTTTCCAACTAACTAGAAAAATGCTTTGAATGGGCCCTAAGTAAAAACTAGACTGGAATCCCATTTTTTTTTAAATCTGGATTCCATCTGGTGGTAAGATAAGCGTCTTACCACCAGGCCAGTCGTCGTCGTGTTTTGTTAAGCAGAGAAGACAGATCCTATCTCGACATACATATTTCGCCTCTACAAAATCCACTTTCGGGATAACCCAATATACTAGTATATTTTAGATATGATATATCGGTTAAACCCAATTATTTACAAAGCTAAATAGTATAGTAAGTACAAAAAAAGAAACATCTACAATAGGCAATACGAAAAGGCAATAAGGAATCTCTCATTACAAAAACTGATCAATATGGTTTCTTTAAAATAAATCTGAAATGTATTGTAGATGCCAATATATGTTACCATATCGATAGATGCCAATATCTGAGGCCCTATTCAAGAGGGACAGATTACGAAACAAAGGATGAGCACTTGGCAAGTTGAGTATTTTGTAGATGTTAACTTTTTGTAAAAAAATAAATGTTAAGATATATGAATTTGTATATAGGTATAGCCTTTGGGAAATGTTTGTGTTATAGATTTTAAAAATGGCAAGTTAGGTCTACTTTGCAAATAATTGCAATAGGAAACAAAGTCAACGTAGAACTATAGATATACACTCAAACTGCAAATGTATAGTTGACAACAGCGTATTAGAACCAGATTTGGAATAACATTATGGGAGTTAAATGTGGACATAGAAAATCGATTAAAAATAGCCGAGCAAATGCGGGGAAAATACGTTTACTTAAAATAATATATGGTGTTATGTACACTTTCATTGTACCGTATATATGTACAGTACAGCCCAGAGGGCTTATTTTTATGTGGTCATCTCTTCTGATTTATCAAAAACATTTTAAAGGGGTCTTAAGTGAACAGTACACTGGAATGTTTTTTTTTTTATTCTAAGTTCCAACAGAAATTGAATCCGCAACTCACGTGTTGAGAGATAGGCGTTTTAACTAGAAAGGCATCTTAACTGAAACTAAGTCACGGAGGTCGTCTACGTTGGTTGTAAAAAATAAATTTATCGCAGAGAAACTAAGTAAATCGTTGCTTTTCTACGAAAATATCTCAGAAATACGAATTTTATCTCAGAAATGCGAAAGTAACTTGTCATGTTACACCGAAAATTTGGCATTTTCTAAATATATCGAAATTCAGTGATGCTAAGTTAAGACATGGTAATTGCCAAATTGTGTCTAAAATAAGTTATAATTTATTTAAATATCCCTTTTAGTGGATACATTATATTTAGAATATCAAAGCTAAATACAGAAAAGGGCTAAAATGAACGGTGGTCCAAAATAAAGTGATTTTTTATTACTCGAGAATACATTGAGGGAGAAAGCCGCGAGAGACGTCATAAACTTGATCGGTTCTGGTAATTTTAGTTGTCGTGATTCATTTAATTTATTTGTATATAAACGACATAATGTACCTTATTAGAATAATAATAATAATAATAAAACAGCCAGTAGTGAGTGCTCAACACATTAAAGACAGAATATAAAAAAATACGATGCAATAACACGCATTTAACGTCCTTATGTTTAACGAAAACATGGTTCATGCGTTACTGTTAGAGACGATTATTTCGAGTTGAGTACCAATTACACAGTTTTCGAACACCAACTTAATCAGGCAGTGGACTGAAAGATTTTAAGAGACTGATTGCAATATCACCCGCTGACTTCTCAAACAGAGCAAAGTATTGAGAGCAAGTCAATGAGCCTGTGCGCGCCAATTTAACGCTATCAATCCACAAACATTTGTCAGCATTAGCCATGTCGCGTACGACCTTGCAGTAATTTTTATTGCTTGACTTAAAACTCCATCCCTATAAAATTCAACTTGTTCAGAATTTAAATAAGGTAGACTTTGTTACAAGGTTAAGTTTCACGGCAAAAATGTTTGAACAGTTTACCTGGTATAACAATATACTATTTTAAGACGAAACAATGTAATGACTACCGACTGATTAGTCTTATGAGTCATGTGTTTAAAATATCCTTAAAGAATATACATTCAAGAATACGAATAAGAAGACCTGGATATTTCTCAATTTGGCTTCAGGAATGGCTTTGGAACACGAGAAGCGTAATTAGCAATAAACGTCCTACTGCAGAAATGCCGAGACCAACGGAAATACATTTTTGCCTGTTTCATCGATTACGAGAAGGCATTCGATAGAGTGAAACACGCAGACCTTGTTTAGATGCTTCAGGAACGGGATACAGATGATAAGGATATGAATATTATTAAAAACCTGTACTGGAACCAAGAAGGAACCTGAACAAACCATGAACCCTGTCATTGAATTGGAAAATAACAAATCGAAAGGCATACCAATCCAATGTGGAGTCCGACAAGGTTGTATTTTGTCACCTATGTTATTTATTACAGACAGTATTGACGACCTTTAAACGGTTATAGATAGAATTAATGAAGCCGGTGTGAGGCTGGGGCTGAACATGAACGTGAGTAAAACTCAGTTCATGGTGTTTGGCCGACAGGATCACGCAGGAGCACATCTTACATTGAACGGTGCTGATGTAGAGAGAGTGAAAAAGTGTAAATACCTCGGAAGTATCCTACTGGAAGACCTCGACCCAGAAACCGAAGTCAAGTGCAGAATTGAATCATCTCGTGCGACTTTTAATAAAATGAGAAGCGTATTCTGCATGATAATCTAAACTTGAAACTTTGACAACGGTTAGTCAAATGCTAAGTTTGGTCAGTGTTATTGCATGGAGTAGAATCAGGACCCTAAAAGTAAGTAGTATAAACTGACTGGAAGCATTCGAAATTTGGATGCACCGGAGAATGCTACGGATACCCAGGACGGACATGGTCAGCAACACAAGGGTTCTTCAAAGAGCCAAAATCGATAGAGAGTTGCTGACTAATATTAAAATCCGAAAGGTGTCCTACTTGGGTCATGTACTTAGAGGACCAAAGTACAAATTACTGCCCCTGATCATCCAACGCAAAATAAAAGGCCGAAGAGGTGTTGGCAGGGCGCAAATCTCCTGGCTCCGCAATATACGTGATTGGACTGGCTGGCATAAGGGGCGTTGGGGATCTTTTTCAGGCTGCCGGAGACTAAGATATCTACTCTCAAGTAATATTCAACGTTGGGGGGACTTGACATGACACTGAGAAGAAGAAGAAGACGAAACACATTTTCATATGAATGACTTCGTTAATAAAAAAAAATTCGCCAATAGATAAACCCAAAACTATTTTCTACTAGTTTCTCGTTTCTAGTAACAAAGATACTATTATGGTTTGAACGTACGAGTAGTTAGCTACTTTTTACTTTTGACGAAAAAGCCTAAGATAGTTCACCAACACTTGTTATATTACGAATTAACTAATTTCAAAACTAGTATGCTTTGAAATTAGTTAATTCGTAATATAACAAGTGTTGGTGAAATACAATGTGTAATACAATGTGTGTGATACAATGTGTGAAATACAATGTGTTTGATAAATACTTAAATTTAAGTAATCGAAATCTTTTTCTTTGAGACAATGATACATTGGACACAAATTAAGACAACGCGATAATGATCTTTCAAAATTGACGAGATATAAGCATTTAAGGACGAATTGAATAAAATGCCGAGTGTCTCCTTTGTCCTCGTTAACCTTCAATATCTGCCTCGAGCGCACTTCCATAATTAGATTTAAAATTGTCATTTTTATTTTAATGCTATTTTTCCAACCTATGAATTTATTTTAGAATTCTGTTATATCCATTTAATTTTTTTTTTCGTGTGGTACCCTTAAATACCTCCGAATGAATTATTTTGTTTATTTATTTATTTAATAAATTCACAATACTGCTATATTTTTGACATCACATGGATACAAATGCGCATAATATAAGTAAATTCAAATACTTAAAATTATTGACAAGATTACAAAAGTTTATCTTAAACAACATACCTACACGTAAAATAAAGCAGTAGTCATAATTAAACAACATACACGTAAAATAAAGCAGTAGTCATAATTAAACAACATACACGTAAAATAAAGCAGTAGTCATAATTAAACAACATACACGTAAAATAAAGCAGTAGTCATAATTAAAAGTACTCGTTTAAATTAATTTTATATTTACAAATTGTATTGTATTGTTTTACAATTTAGTTGTATGCAGTACAACTTGGCGGACTTATTGTCATGTGGAAATCTCTTCCAACAAACCAGACATATGTTAAAGTGGCCTTTGGTGAAAACCAGACTGGAATTCTTTTTTAAAAAGTCTGGATTCCAGCGGGATTATGTATATTTTAATTCAATATATACGTATGTACGTACATTAGTGATGTACCGGGTATCCGGAAATCATCCGGCATACCTGGAAATCTTTCCTGGAAATTACCCGGATCCGGCAAATATTTCTGGGATTCGGTGCGGGGTATTGGGTCACATAAAAACTAAAAACAAGATAATAAGTCAATGAAAATAAATTACACAAAATTTTCTTTAACATAATTTTTTTTTAGAAAAAATGCAGCACAAAAAATTTTATGTCAATAATGGTAGATTATAATGCAAAAATAATAATTTCACTGCGTTTCGCTGAATTAGTTGATTCCTTTTCTCTTCGTAGATAATACCCGCCTCGCTGAACATTGTTTCGATGGGTATGCTGCTAGGAGGTGGTGATAAGTATTGTCTAGCCAATTTTGATAGCTTTGGATAAATATTTGCATTTTTTTACCAACCTCCCGAGTAACAGGTATCCGGCCGGCTAATTTTTGTGTTTTCCTGATACTCAATACCCGATACCTGACTTTTTATAACTCCAGTACATCACTTATGTATATTACAACTTATTATTGAATTAATTTAAGTATACTAACCTAAACGTGAAACACATTTTATAGAGCAAAAAGTCGAATGATTTAATTGTTCAATCAAAACTTTAATTAAATCTTATTAATATAAATAAAGTAAAGATTGTAACTTGGAGATAATGTTGTCTTTGACCAACAACTAGAGTTGGCAAGTTACTCACAGTTCGCTATCGTACGTGTAAGAAAATACATACTAACGCACGTGGCCAAGCAATAGCCGCCATACACGTCTTTCATTACCTTTCCACAATCTTTTCCTTTTTTCCTTTGATTAATGATATCTCACTTTGATGTTTATTATTTATAATATTCACGAATTTTGTACAGATAAATATTGATAAGATTATTTTTACAACGTAACTTCCTTTATTTACTTGATTGAAAGAGATTGCCACTTCGTAATTTTTACATAATGCAGTGTTAACCCTGCCTTCCCTGTGATGTGTAACTAGTACACATTGTTTCTAAAAACTTCAATATCCCTATAAATATAATAAATACTGGGTTCAGATTTAAGGCATTCCTCCGTAATACATTTACGCATTGAATTAAAAAATAATATTAATAATAATTAGCACTTATCGGCTACATCAGAGATATTTTGTGAAAATCGGGAATAAATTCACCAATAAAATCAAACGTGTGCCAATGTGTGACGTAGGTATACTCATTCTAAAAGACCGCTATGGGTGAAGAAGCGACGCTATTCACGTCTCACTCTCATTCGACTTCGGTATATGGGAACGCAAGAAATGGAATCTCAGTTTGCAGTTCTTCCTTAAAGGTATAGTATAACATGCACAGTGAGTCCGTCTCAACTCTCAGTAGCTCTAGAGCATCCATCTGAGGTGGTCTTTTTGCCCGTTTTGTGAACGTCGGCCGATGTTTTTTCATGTTTTCAGCAAATAAAATTCAAATATTATCACTTTTTACTTTAAATTTAATTAATTTAAGCGATTGGCTATGAATATTTTTATTTTTCCGATTTTAAATCGCTCTTTTTGACATGTCTATTAATGTGTATTGAATACACAGCATCGGAACGGGCGGATTTTTTTAGCACAAGTAGGGAAAGGTTAAAGAAATACAGTACCCGTACAAATAATTTTTGTCCACCTTTCATCGTTCATTATTTCTACGTTATCAAATAATCTCAATGCCCCTTTCTTCGTCTTACACATCTTGTTCCAATCCGCATTCTTTCCTAATGTCCTCATTCCTTACTTCGCTATTTTTTGTCTAAAGAAATGCGTCATTTTTAATGCTGAATTTTTCATAAGGATAATTTATCCTTCTATCTATTATATACCATAAAAGCAACAGAGCGGTGTGTTATTAATAGCCTTTATAATTGAGTTCCACCTGGTTCAACTTCGGTGTATCGGAATTGAAGACAGAACTTGCTAATTAAGAGCGACTGCGGAGGGAGGAATCGGGGGGGAGTTTAAGTAAACAACATCTCATAACTTTTCTTTAAAAGGTACTCACAAATGGATCAAAACTGAGGAAACTCGAATAAATGCATACTGAGTTTAATTTAAACATAAAGTTTCTCCATAATATAAAAAGGAGGACCATCATTTCTCTACGAAAGTGGCGATGAATTTTGGTTTTCAAAAAACAAAAAAAAATCACTTATACTAAAAATGTTTTATTTTTATTTAAATAACTATTTACTCAATTTTTGGAATTCTCAGTTATTGAACAAAGATAAGTTGATTATAATCAGTAACGACCCGACTCCGCAAATCCGATTCGACAAAAAATCAACCGACTCGACAAATCCGACTCTTGACTTCGACTCCAACTCTACAGCCCTAGGTACAAATGTGCGAAAGAGAAAAAAAAATTCGGTACGGATATGTTAATTTTAAATCTTATTAGAAAAATTCTTAATTCCTTTTTCAGTAATATAACATGTTTTAATCCTATTTTTGTCTTTCCTCTCCACCATCTCTTTCTTTTCCTTACATTGATGATATCTTACTTTTACTTTAAAATGTTTTATGTCCATTAATTTCATAAATATGGACAATCTTTTGAATATTTTTTGCAACCATGTAATTTGCTTTTTTCTTTGTTTGTTGGAAGAGATTACAACCTGGCAAAACATTCGTCAGATTGTGAAACAAATGTTATATACATTTTTCAGACAAATTTAAACTTTGGAGTAAAGCTCAAAAATTAATTAAATTGTGTAACCTCAATTTCTTTCGGAGAAACCTTAGAATACCGCGAAATATAAGTTAGTAATTTTTGGTTCAGCCCATGTTCGGAACTCGGAAATGTTATTGGTCAATACCGTGAGATCTGCAGGCTCCTCTCGCAGCTCGTGATCCGTAACGTCCTTGACGGGAGATGGTCGCTGGTTTGTAGCAGATAGCCGGTAATTACTGACCGATATGCCAAAATCTACAAGGCATTCATACATCTTGTAGCGCCAATAAATTGCATCCGGTTATGCGAAATAGTGTTGAACAGTTATAAACTGTAAAGGTCACAATTAGGTTGGTATATTCGTTCCGTTTTGTAAAAACAAAAAATTTGCAGGTACACGAATACATACAAGTACCCGGCGGTAAGTAATACACATCGGGCTTAAGAAAGAGACTGTCGGCCATAATCGGCTAACTTCGGCTTTGTAGAGCGTCGTCTCTGTCGGACGATTGATTGCCAAATCGCGACGGAAAACGCGTATGAATGACAGAGACGACGCTCTACAAAACCGAAGTTAGCCGATTATGGCCAACAGTCTCTTTCTTAAGCCCCATGTGTATTACTTACCGCTGGGTACTGGACCAGCATGCCATTTCCCTATTCTTTCATTGCTCCTTTCAACTCGCTCATCACACGTTTACATAGTCCCCAAATAACAGAACTCATCCACCTTACCCACTTTTTCTGAGTTAGCATATGCATTGCACACACTTTTCACTACACTTCTTTCTAAAACCATAACCTTTGATACATATCAACTTTCTTTCTAAAACCATAACCTTTGATATATATCAACTTTCTTTCTAAAACCATAACCTTTGACACATATCAACTTTCTTTCTAAAACCATAACCTTTGATACATATCAACTTTCTTTCTAAAACCATAACCTTTGATACATATCAACTTTTTTTCTAAAACCATATACATATCAACTTTCTTTCTAAAACCATAACCTTTGATACATATCAACTTTCTTTCTAAAAACATAACCTTTGATACATATCAACTTTGTTTCTAAAACCATAACCTTTGACACATATCAACTTTCTTTCTAAAATCATAACCTTTGATACATATCAACTTTCTTTCTTAAACCATAACCTTTAATACATATCAACTTTCTTTCTAAAACCATAACCTTTGATACATATCAACTTTCTTTCTAAAATCATAACCTTTGACACATATCAACTTTCTTTCTAAAACCATAACCTTTGATACATATCAACTTTCTTTCTAAAACCATAACCTTTGACACATATCAACTTTCTTTCTAAAACCATAACCTTTGATACATATCAACTTTCTTTCTAAAACCATAACCTTTGATATATATCAACTTTCTTTCTAAAACCATAACCTTTGACACATATCAACTTTCTTTCTAAAACCATAACCTTTGATACATATCAAATTTCTTTCTAAAACCATAACCTTTGACACATATCAACTTTCTTTCTAAAACCATAACCTTTGATACATATCAACTTTCTTTCTAAAACCATAACCTTTAATACATATCAACTTTCTTTCTAAAACCATAACCTTTGATACATATCAAATTTCTTTCTAAAACCACCACCTTTGATACATATATTCATTTTCAAGCATTTCACTAGACATCTCTCAAATAGCTCACTTACCATATCCCTTAAATCGTCTACATTTTCAGCAAACTTAAACATATATGCATACAGAAGCCCAAAAATTAATTTCCCTCATTCTTACAGGTCTCTTATCATCTTTTGAATCATGCACACTTTAATCTATATAAAAATTAAACAACCATGGTGACATCACACATCCTTGTTTTACGCCTAAGTATTCTAATATAGAGTTCCAAAACTCACTTATCATATTCTGTTCTCACTTTCAGCAAGCTTTACCATGCCATCTGCATACAGAAGTTCTAAAACGTTTATTTCCCTCATTCTTAGACCTCTCTCATCATCTTTTAAATCGCGCACACATTAATCTATCCATAAATAAACAATCAAGGTGACATAACACATCCTTGCTTTACTAACAAAGCTATTTATTATTAAATATTCTAATATGGAGTTTCAAAACTCACTTATCATATCCCATAAAATAGTGTTCATTTTCAACAAGTATAACCATATCATCTGCATACAGAAGTCCACATACGTCTATTATTCTCATTCTTACACCTCTCCCATCATCTTTTAAATCGGGCACACATTAATCTATATACAAATAAACAAGCAAGTTAATCAATCTATCTACAAATAAACAAAGCAAATCTATCTACAAATAAACAAGCAAACAAACAAGCAATTTATTATTAAATATTCTGATACAGTGTCTAAAAAAAAACTATTTACTACATAAAATATAAATACGTACTAAATGTCAACTAATCTACAATTATACCACACGTGGTGTGAGTAAAAAAACGTACAAATAAATAAATAACCTCACCCCTGTCTTTTGCGGTTTCTACCCTTTTCACGATACCTTCTAATACACATATTCTCGAGTACGAGAGTTTCTAACTCTATATCGAGCCTGCAATGGTTCTAAGGGGTTTAATTTCATTAGTTCAGAGCATACTTCTTGTTTTGATAGTGTATGCTCTAGACCCGAGGTTCCCAACCCCGTGCCCGCGGGCACCATGGCGCCCGCGGAACGATTCGTATGTGCCCGCCACTATTCGACAGAGACAAAATTTTTTCATAAACATTAATTAAAAATGTGAATTATTTTTATTTATTTGTTCGAGTTTTAATTTTTTGAGTGCCTAGGTTTATTAAATACGTTCGTATGTTTGCGATATTGTATGTATGAGTGGTTCCTTTGCTGACAGTACTTGTCGCAACTTGTCTAGCGGCGAGCCAGACTGCACTCTTCACGCTAGCCTGGAACGGGGAGTGCTATTTGCACATCACTCCTTGTACACGCAGAAAACCCGTAGTGAACGAACGCCACGAACTGAGCCGATGAACGCCGAAGGCGCCAAAACACATGGCATATGACTCTGACAGCTCTGTCTGTCAGTGAAAGCAATAAGCATGGCCCCGACAGCCAAACCGACAGTAGTCACGTGCTCGTACAGTCCCGATTGCTTCGGCGATCATCGGCTCACTTCGGATTTTCGGCGTGTACAAGGAGTGATGTGCAAACAGCATTCCCCGCCTGGAACCACGTTGTTGTCATTGTGATTGCGATTGCTGCCCCGTTCGGTTCGCGACAGTTAGCTAGGAGACATCTTTGTCTGACGAAACACGAATTAGGAGTTTCGATATTCCTTCTGAAATTTTTTAACGGGCTAAAAGCGAGGTGCGTAATCTATTATATTAATAAGCGATAATCTATTATGATTGTGGGGATAGTTATAGTCCTTGTTATAATACAGTTATGCATATAATGTAGAACAGACGTGCGCTATAACATTAATATTATATTGTAGTTCAATTACTATTTATTTTTCATTTTTTTAGTCCTAAAATGAGTGGACCGAGTAAAAGACAACGAACCTATAATTTTAACACTGATTGGGAGAAATCATATTGTTTCGTTAATTTGAAAAATAAATGCGTTTGTTTGTTGTGTGGTAGTAGTATTGCAGTGCCGAAAAAATATAATGTTGAACGACACTTTCAGACAATTCATGCCACTTTTGATGTGAATTATCCACTTAAATGTGAAGTAAGAAAGAAAAAAATATGTCAACTAAAATCAAGTCTAACTGCACAACAGACTGTTTTCACTAGACATGTGGAAAATTCTAAAAAGGCCACCATTGCTTCTTTCAAAATTTCTCACATGCTCGCAAAAAAGAAGAAACCTTTCATTGATGGTGAGTTGTTTAAAGAACTATTTTTGACTGGTGCCGATTGTTTGTTTGATGGATTTTCTAACAAACGTGAGATTGTCTCAGCAATACAAGACTTACAGTTGTCAAATAACACCGTCACAAGAAGAATACATGCAATTTCCACAGACATACAAACTCAGTTAAAGACTGACTTGGAAATATGTGACTGGTTCTCGCTACAATTTGACGAGTCAATAGATATATCAGACACCGCACAGCACCGCACAGTTAGCAGTTATGGTGAGAATGGTATTTAGTAACTTCACAGTAAAAGAGGATATGTTGCAAATATTACCTATGAAAGGACAGACAAGGGGTGAGGATATTTATAATACATTCAGAACATACGCTAAGTCAATAAATATGCTTTTTCACAAGCTGTCTGCGATAACCACTGATGGGGCATCAGCAATGGTAGGTAAAAACAAAGGATTAATTGCCCTCTGCAAGAAGGATGAATCATTTTCAAACTTTATGTCCTACCACTGTATTATCTACCAGGAAGCTCTGTGTTGTAAAATATTGGCATTTGAACACGTTATGAAAATAGTTACAAAAATAATCAATTCTATTCGAGCAGCTCCTTTGCATATTCGAGCCGACTTTTCAAGGCCCTGTTAGAAGATACTGAAGATAAAGAACATGATCTTATTCTGCATACTGAAGTACGTTGGCTCAGTAAAGGAAAGGTTCTTACAAGATTTGTGAGTTTAATTGAAGAAGTAAAAACATTTATTAACGATAAAAAGAAAAATTATGATGAACTAACTGACTCTCGCTGGCTGATTGATTTGGGATTTCTCACAAACATCATGGAAAAATTGAATTCTTTAAATTTGGAGTTGCAGGGGAAAGACAAAAACATAGCTGAAATGATAAGTTCTGTAAAGTCATTTAAAGCTAAATTGGATTTGTTGATATCACATCTGCAGATCAATTCTCTCGTGCATTTTCCACATATGAAGAAATTGCTAGGTAACAATGAATTAAACGGGTAATTATTTATTAAGCATCTTCAAGAAAACAGTTTGAAGAGAGATTTTTGCAGTTTACACATATCGAGCCAATTGTTTCTTTCTGTATCAATCCTTTTACTTGCCAAATAAATGTAATGAAAATGGCCGCATGTATTGCAGATTTTGTTCAAGGTTAGACAGAAAAACTAGAGTTAGAAATTTTGGACCTTAAGAATGATATTTTGCTAAAATCCTTAATATCAGAGGACTTTTGGAATACAGTGGACAGAGAAAAGTTCCCATTTTTGAAAAAAGCGGCATATAAAATTGAATCATTTTTCGGTTCGACATATTTATGCGAATCATTGTTTTCAAACATGAACTTAATAAAATCAAGATATAGATCTCGACTCACCGATGAGCATCTTTATGATTGTTTGCTAACAGGATTATCTGCTATCGTCATACTCTCCTAATTATATATTTTTTTATAAAATGTTTTCTTTGTATTTGTGTTTTTTGTTTACTTTGTTTACGTTTTGTTAATACATTTCTCTGTGTGTATGCAATTTGAATAATAATTTTATTATTTTGAAACATTTTTGTTTATTATTTATTAATAAATTATGAATATAAGAAAATAAATTATGGGAAAATGAGAAGTTATGGGAGGATTTTGTAGATTAAAAATAGGTGGTGCCCGCCACCCTAGCGATATTTAAGAATGTGCTCTAGAGTACCAAAAGGTTGGGAACCCCTGCTCTAGACTCTAGTCCAAAAGTTATGATTACTCTCACACATGCTTTGTTAGTTTTGCCCTTACTGTGTATTATGATAATTAGTATTCCAAACCAGTTCGGTTTTTACCCCTATAAATTTCACAATACACTATAAATATTTCTCGGATATGAGATTTTCTAACAAGTGTTTTACCTGCAATGTTTCTGTGGGCTTTCGTTTGATTACTTTTCAAATTTAATCATTTAAACTTTGTTTACAATGGGAATACAACGATGCAATTAGTTTCCCACCTCCAGTTCTAGCGATTCGATTTAACCCTAGATTATACCGTTAACAGTGGGCTTAAGCCAACCCATTATAACCTGTCGTAATGATCTGCTCCTCGGCGGCATAAACATAAATTTGTGCGACATTCGGGCACAGACAAGCCTATAAATATGAGACACAACTCTTTATTAGACAGAGTTAATCAACCCCATCCGGTTGATTGATATTTTGAATTTTAGAAAAGCTTAACTGAAAATAAAAACTGAAACAAATCTCTCATTAAAAATATTTGTGAAATACGTAATGTGTGAAAAAACAACATGTTATTAAATGTGGACATATAATTTTTATGTATCTGGGTTTTTTGCCTTTTATTTTTCGTGTCCCCAGTAAACTAGGTTTTTGTCTGTATCTCACTGAGGACATATAACTTGGAAAAATAAATTGATATTTCTTTCCAATTTTCGATTAAACAATACCCGTTGCAAACTCTCATAAACTCAATAAACAGATACTCTTAATTAAATATGTATAATGTATATATTACGCGAAACAAATCCCTCACACTTCATCACTCCAGACATATCCAAAAGTCCATCCCATAATGTGCCACACATAATCACCAAAAACACACCATACTCAAGAGTTCACACAAACCTTTGCTACAAATCATCCCTCCTGCAACCCCAAGTATTCTATCTCTTTTCGCAATAACAACCACGCTCTGATCCACTGCCTGATTTTTTGTCTCTATTGAAATCGGCACCCTATTGTATGTCATGAGATCCAAATAGGCATATTCCCTTTGGATAAAAGATGTTCTTACTTCTAGGGATGGTGAAGATTTGATCAGTTCCCATGCGTGTCATATGTCTGCTCCGTTTACATTTTCTTTTTTTCTTGGTGATAGTGGCAGAGAATGGATTCAAAGTGGAAGTTGGTTGCGTTTAGGACCCGATACTGCCTGTAAGGTATATTGTGAGATACCGGGCAGGAAGTTTTTTTATTTATTTTCATAGTCAATTTTTGGGAAACCTGCAATATGTGCTTCTGTGTCAAGCTGCACCCCCTAAACCGATATACCGTAGAAAGGTGTAGACTTAATATGAGTGACAGAAGGTTTTAATACAATTTTAAAATACCCTTTAGGAGTGTTTGCTCTTTAAACAGCGCTGCATAAATTGTATTTTTATTTGTGTATTTATTTACTTTCCTTTAAAAGCTTTGAGAACATCCGAAGAGCGAAGCTCTTCAGCGTATACATTAAAACCAAAAAAAAACTAAATTAGGTTACCAAAAATAAACAGAAATTAGCGGCTGAGGCCTTTAATTTGAAAAAAAAACCCCACATTTTCTAATAACGTTTTAATAAACCTCAAAATTTCCGATCCCTGATACAGTCGCACCCATATTAATTTCACTTTAACTGGGTGCCATCCCAACCCTGCCCTCGTATTAAACAATAAATTCCAAATGTTCCAGAATTCGGGGCTGTTATAGTTGCGTTTATGACTGTTTTGTCAACGTTTTATTACTAATATGAGTCAAATATCAACATCACGCAAGAAAGTCCTCGACTTCATTGCTTATCATAAAGCTAGATTATCTTTTATTATATTGGTAATTTTTTTTTTCATTTTACGTAACATACTCGTATAATGGAACAGCAAAAATTCGACATAGATTTTTCTAACAAAATACTCGTACTATCGAAAGAAAATAATGTCGTTTGTTTCCTTCTTTTGTTTTAGGTTATATGTTGTTTATAGTTAAGACATTAACGTTGTGGAGGTTAAAAGACATTGTAATTTATTTTTATCAAACATTGTTTATTCCACTTTTTTGTGACGGTATAACCCTATCGGTTTCAAGGCTTTCACCTCATCTTCAGGGTAGCGCAAACAAGACTAAATGCTATTCGAACTGGTACCGATATACACGTTTCAACGGTTGGGGGCTGAGGGATGAGGGAGGCATGGGACAATTTCGGCCAAGAGCGGAGAGATTTTTGGGAAATAACTGTTCAACAGATGTTCGGATTATGCCCTCAATTCTCAAAATAAAATCAATAGAATAAAATGTGTAATATAATAAACGAAAATCGAGTAAATCGAATTGAGAATTATTACCATTCGAATTCGTTAACCAAATTTCTATAATATTTTCATTTTATGTTTTTTGGGTATCGTTGCGAATCGAATTCGAAACCCTCGAAGAAAAAAAAGAGTTTTACCAACAAGACTACGATGGTTGTCACTAGATGGGTGTACAGTTTCTGCTCCTTTTGCAATTTATACTTCGCGCTACAAACGACTGTTTGATTCCATCGCTCTCTTCTCCCGCTATGTGTTCAAAGTATTGTAAGATTCTTCTCGCATACAGCACAAAAATATGGTTCTCGACTACAAGCCCGTTAATAATCGATACATTGTTTTTTTTCTGAGAATCCATTTAATGCGTAACATCACATTTCAAAGGTATCTATTATTTGTCACTGTCACGAGCCTGGAGGTCTCCTTAAACTTAACAAGAAAATGGTGAAAACGAAGATTTTAACCAATTGTTATAATGTTGGAAAACGTCGTCGTTGTGCATGTTGATATTGAAACCAGGTGCTGAAAGGTGATAAAACCCCCTTAAAAAAACGTTTAAAAGGACCGAGACTTTTATTTTGAAAACAATCGGAAATCAAACTCCAAACCCTTTGGTGGAAATCAAATATCTTACCAACTAGTCTACAAGAGTCGTTATTGAACAAGTCTCATCCAGTCAAGTAGAATTAAATATTTTTTTCTAGTTAAATCTCGCGAAATTGGGAATAGAGGTAATTTTTAGATGCATGGCCACGCGGTAACGAACTAGACTTCCGTGCGAAAGGTCACCTGGTCGAACCCCACGCTGTGGCACTCACCTCAAAAGACACATTTTTTCCATCTAGTATTCGGGGTAAGTATTTAGCAAGGATACCTATGACTTTGGCCATATATATTTATTCAAATAAAAGAAAAAAACATGGCAGTGTGCTCCTATTGTCTACCTTGGGTGTGATATCGGATCCAGTACAGTGCTGTGGCCGGTTAATTTGCTGGTATTCAACGACTCACTTACTTAAAGAAGAGAAAGGAAACAAAAACTCCACGTCACAGCATCGCTTCCCAACTAAATTGACGTTAGAATAGCGAGGGGATCCTTGACTACGAGGTCCAGCAACGATGACGATGACAAATATATGAACTTTTCATTCTATCATCAGTATTTTACGTGTTTTACGACCTCCATGGCTTAGTTGCTAAGATGCTTATCTCACAATTCAGTAGTTGCCAGCTCGATTTCCGTTGGAGCCCATTATTTAAATAATATCCAGTCCGATTTTCACTTAAGGCCTCTTTACATATTTCTTGTAGGTTTAAACATATTATTTCTTCTTATCCTTCTTCTTTGTTTAGGTCGTATGACCTGTTTGTGACGGTGGGCTATCCTGGGATGAAGACGTCAAGCTGTCCTTCCACCTTTTCAGCGGCCTTCCCGGTAATCTCCTGCTGTTAGGGTTTTCAGTCTTAGCGATTCTTGCCAGTCTTATATCCTCCATGCGGTCCACATGATCCCTCCAGAAGCGCCTTCTAATTTTTTCCCACCTCACTTTGTCTTCAACACCACAGACAGACCTTATCATCTCATTTCTGATCCGATCTCTAAGGGTTCTGCCTGCGATGGAGCGTAGGGTTTTCATTTCTGCTACTCTGAGAAGGTTTTTTGTCTTGTTGGTATCGGCTCTCGCTTCTACGCCATATGTCATGATGGGGCAGACGCATGTCTTATGTATCCTGACCTTACTTTTGGTTAGCATGTGTTTGTTTCTCCATATAATATCCCGCAGGTAGCCAGGCAAAGCTGTCGCTTTATTGGTTTGTGCTCGTATTTCACTATATAGGTCACTGTTGCTGGAGATCTCTACCCCTAGGTAAGTGAATCGCATGACTTGCTCGATGGGTACGTTATCGATGATCAGTTTTCATCATGATATTACTACATGGTAATAAATCTGCCAGATAATACTGAACCAAGTGTTTTATCTCTCAACATATCCAAGTTTATGATGCGGATATGTTTAGGAAGGTGGCAGGGAGACAATAGTGTCTTCAACTCCAATAATCTATTCTCGGAGTTAAGAATCACCGAAGCAATCTTATTCACAAATCACTTTTGCACGTATTGTAAATATTACACGGTTCACCTGCGTATATATTGGAATCCAACCCAAAACACCCAGGTGGAAGATCAGCATTTTACCGACTAGTTTACGAAGGTCGTCAAAAATACATATCAATAAAGATTTCAGGCAAATATACCCCAGAGGTTGAGCACCCAGTTTTCACGGAGGTTAGAATGGCGCTTAACTTCTACCCGAAGGTATGAGGTTTGATTCCCGTTGATATCTGATTTTTTTTAAAAGTGTTTCTGTCTAGTGTCCTAATTTTGTTGCCTCTTCACGTACAGGATAGTATAGACATCACGTGTGATAATAAACCGCGAATAACGTGCATAATAATTGTTCTTAGCTCGAATGCTCGATGAATGATTTGATCTATACATCTGAATCACATTCGAATGTATTGTAGGTTACCGCACGAATAAATAAATAAAATGTATGAAGGACATCAGAATTGTAAACGAAGATATCAAAATGGTCAACAACTATACTGACAACTAGTCCGAAAATTCTGACAATCCAATAATAATATTTAACATGGTGGGGGATAAATAAATAAAAGGAATGAAGAATATCAGAATTGTCAACGAGGATCAGAATTGTCAATCAGAATGGTAAACGACTAAACTGATCACTAGTCTGAAAATTCTGATAATCTAAAAATATAATATAACATGGTGGGGGAAAGCTGCTTACCATTTCGTTCTCACAGACTTTCGATTTTATGAATGTCAAGTTTTAGGAGTAAAAAATTGTGTTTATCCAGTCAGCATCGTTCATTTACCATATTCATAAGTTTTGCATGTTTAAAACAATCGTGATGGACTTGAAATTATTTTCGCATGGTTTGATTCATGCTAATATACAGTCGTTCCTTGTTAAACGTGTATCATAAAAAATATTAATTTTCATTTAAATACATAACATCACATAATTTTCTTTCGATTTAGGCAGAGAGGGCGCCATACTTATCAATCACGACACACATATCTTACCTCTTCCACATCCATACACCTGATCATACAACCCCCACAATTTATGTATTTTTATATTTCTTGAATCTTAGAAAAGACGTTTGATTCACTTTGTGATGTCACGTTTATATTCTTTTTCCCCATTTTTTTATTTGAGTTCAATACCGGTTTCAAACACCTCCGTGTTCTTCATCTGGTAGTTCATCTTCACCTCTCTTTGAGGTGATTTAAACCGATAGCGAAGTCCTAGTCTCCATTCTATACATGAATATTGCGAAGACGAGATACTTCACTGGGCGCATTTTCATGATGGATCTGCTCTTCAATATCTTTTCCAGCTTTGCCATCGCATTTATTACCATTCCAGTTCTTCTTTTCACCTCAGCCTTGCATCCTCCATTGTTATATTGTATTACACTTTCGTTGTACTGCATATAATGAAAGTGTAATAAAGGGTCTTTCAAAATGAGCGGTTTTTTTAATTCTATTTTTTTTAATTCTTGAATAAAACACACAATTTGCTTTTGTTTCAAAAAAACTTTTTATTGGTCATTGAAATATAATGTATGACATTTAAACACACAAAAAAACATTATGCGCCAAATGTCCACCTCTTGCAGCTCCACAGATGTCCACTCTTTTGTCAAATATTTCGATGACATTTTGACATAATTGCGGTTCTAACTCACTAATAACGCGAATAATTTCGTCCTTCAGCTCAGGAATTGATTGGGGATCATTTTTATAGATCTGGCTTTTCACGTAACCCCAGAGAAAATAGTCCAGCGGTGTCAGATCACATGATCTTGGTGGCCAATTAACATCACACTTTCCGAAGATACATAAAATAATTCAACATTCAATTCGATTACAATACTATACATAAAATAATTCAACAATTTGAACGCGTTGTTATATTGTATACGACTCCATTTTTATAAATATCATACATCACACTTCTTAGATGTCACAAGACCCTGGCAAGTTCGCGACGCCATCTGTGTTTTATCCAAGAATTTAAAAAACCGCTCAATTTGAAATACCCTTTATAATAATAAAATACAATATAGTAATTTGTTCTATAAGTTTATATAAAGCGCACAAACTTTAATCAGTGTATTCTTCTAGTGTTGTTCTATGATGCCGAGCTAGTTTATCTTCTACTAGAGTGATTTGGGTTCGAATCTCGATAATAGAAAAGCTCCAGTCGAGTTGATTTATAACAAACTTCTTATATTAATTCTAATTTTCGTCTCTCTCCTCACTATGTGACTAAGATATTGCATTTGTGAGCTTCTTTAGTTTTCAGCAATACTTATAAATGCAAATATTTTGCGTAGGAACAAACATCATAATCATCATTATACTAGAAAAATATATGATAGTAGTGTCGATAACGTAAATCGCACTGTTACCATAATAAATGGTTACCACACCACCTTTCTAGGCGTAAGGTCACTGCCGGTGAGTTGGTAAATTTTTAAATAGAAATTGAACATTCACAACGTGGTAGCAGATTGCTCTTCTTAAAATAACAAACTCTTTTTCATTACAATTTTAAAGTAAATACTCGTACATATTTATTCTTACTATACATACATGACATTGTAATTTATTTTATCACACACTGTTTATTCCACTTTATGTAACGGTATAACCCTATCGGTTTCAAGGCTTTCACCTTATCATCAGGGGAGCACAAACAAGTCTTGTTTGTTCTCCCCTGGTGATGGTTTTATACCGTTACATTAAGTGGAATAAACAGTGTTTGATACAACAAATTACAATGTCTTTAAACCTCCACAATATTAATGCCTTAACTATAAACAACATATAAATTTATTCGTTTTCACTTAAGTTTCAGTTTCTCTGCTGGGGTACGCAGAGAGGATAGAGCGCCAGACTTCCTTACCTCGACAAACATATTTTACTTCTTCCACATTTATACTCGTTCTCATACAACATCAATGATTCCTGTGACTTCTTGCATTTATTTCTTTCAAAATATCATTCCTTTGCTTCAACCACAATTTCCTTGATCTTCTTCTACCACATTTGCAATGTATTTTTGTATTTATTCATTCATTCGTTTTACATTCCCAAACTATCTCTGAGTGCTCTTCTTCATCTTACTCAACACATGTCTTAAATTCACATTCATCTATAATCAATTCATTCCGTTTCTGAAATACATTGTCACCCCATATATTTTTCTAAGTGCACACATTTTTACAGCACTTATTCGGCTGTAAGTATTTTTCCACTTCCACGTATACATTAAAGTTGGTACAAAAATACAGTTGTGAACTATCTGGTTCGAGTTTGTATTTTTTAGTTCCTCATTGACTTTGTTTCCTATCGCAACACACTCAACAGTAGAATTCTTCAACTTGTTCTAATCTTCATTACATTCCCACATATCGCATTTACTTTTCTTTCCACTCTGTTCTATTATAATGATTTTACATTTCGTAATATTCATTGCCAGACATCTTTCTTAACATCTCTCTTACAATTTACTTTTCAAACTCTGTAATTCATCTTCATTATCCGCTAGCACCGCCATGTAATCAGCATACATCAAGCCACACATATTTTCAATCGCCATTTTTATGTCACCCATTAACCTCTTCTGTTCCAATCACAATTATATGTACATATTACATTAAACAACGGTGACATAATATATCCTTGCTTTGCCCCTTTCGAAATATTAAACTACTTATTCAAGAAACCATTCACTCAAATATATTCTCTACTTTCAGCATATAATAACGCAATACCACATAATAATTTACATTCAACGACATATACATTCAATATTTTTCATAACTTATCTTTTATCATACGGTCATAAACTCTTTCTTTGTCCACAATATTAATTTTTGGCCATAGATTATTCCACAAGCATACGCAAGAAGAAAATTTAATTCTTGCATTATTTTCTACTTAAAAAAAAACACCTTGAGAATCCCATACTTTATTTTTCCTCTATCTGACAGATTCTTCTCACTATTTCTATAAGAATTTTTGCGTACAGTTTACATTAAACTAATGGTTCTGTAACTTCCACATTCCATTCTTGCACATTTATAAGCTGCTTTTACAGGTCTGAAATATAAAATATTATAAATTATATAAACTGGACAAATTTAACCTCGATAAATGAATGACAACCCTTGCAACGAAAGAGAGAGTCATGACTGTTCTGCTCAAACAAAAGTCTTGTTAAGTGAATTCTCGTCTACTTCAATAATCAGAAATCTGGAGCCAAGTCCGTTGTATCTAGGTTCACGGACAATAACCGAGCACTTTCACTCTTTTGTATGGTTGTTGGAATAAGCAAAACAATTGGACGTACTCGTATATATGCATAAAAGATCCAACGAAATGCATTATTTATTTAAAAAGTAGAATACTATTCCATTGACGTACACGATATTTATAACCTGTGCATTCTAAAGACAGGACTGAAAAGAGTTACCACTGAGATTCACAAATTTCCAGCCTGTAAAAATTAGAGCTGATCTCGTGTGCTGGCATGTATAGGATTCTGTAACTGTCCATCCTATTCACATAGTCATGCCAGTACCGCCATCTCTGTCTGCTCCATCTGAATTTATTGGTCCAGTTTTAAGCAACCGATAAATAAAATTTGTATTTGTATCGGACGTATGCGTCACCATAAAATATGATTGATATATTTACTTGTTATTTTTTTTTTGTATAAATTCTTGGCTATATTTTGTGTGTTTAATTTTATGTTTGTTGAGGTCCGTGCTGTGTCACGACCGTAACTGAAATGTTCCTTATGCGCGGCTATCGCGAGACAGTATCAAAAGTTGGCCGGCCCATGCATGCGAAAACTTGCGAGAAATGTGATATCTCGCATGTCATGGTGGTATGCACGGGCGAAAACAGGCGCTTGCGATGAGCGATTGGCCGCACATAAGGAGCGCCAAAAGTCAAAAAATACTTTCTCAGTTCACTCCAGTCTACTGCATTTTACTTGCGACCATCTACTACCTGCTAAAGAGGACTCTCTTCACCCTGCTGCTTTTCACCGTGAGCCGAAATCTCCGAGCATTGAGCAGCAGCCACCCACCTATTTCTACAGTCCTTGGTACCGGTGCCATACAATATTAATGGTGTAAATTTAATCATTGTTACATATATTCAAAAGTTTGTAGAAGCTGATGATCACATGGACAGTTGATAGAAAGCTAGTAAGAGGAAGGTGCCCTATAAGATGGACAGACTTAATAAAATATTTGACGAAATCCTCTTTAAGTGTTGCAATCAACATGCCCCAGGACCTGAGAGGAATAAGATAGACGATGCACCAGGTTTCAGACATAGAAAAGGACCACAACGTTCAGACAAAAAAAAAAGAAATCGTTTTAATTAATTATGTTACATACGTATGTGTCATCACGCTGTTTCCCTGCTGGAGTAGGCAGAGAGAACGGAGTGAGAGATTGTCCTATCTTGACACACATATTTAACATTTCCACGTCTATATATCTTCATCTACCACGTCTTTCACTTACATTTAACATATACTGTTTATTAGTTTTGATAATAATTCTTTATTAATTTGTTCCATGTGCCCAAATTATCCAATAGTTTTTTTTTTTTTTTATTAAACAAAGTAAATTATTGTACAAACATTTGTCAAGGCTATACCTATATACAAATTTATTACTTAACTAATCTTAATTATATGTTATAATTTATGAACTTACTTAATCTTATTTTCCTGCATATCATTTTATTTTATTTATTCAATCTTAATATATGAGATCTTAGAAATAATTAACACCTACATACTACTTATAACTAGATAACAATTCTTCCACTAATTATTTAGCAAAAACAAGTCCACTCGTTCAGGCTACTTGTATTCCATCACATTCCCTCAGACCTTGGTCGTCCCAGCTAATACTGTAGGTGGACTAGTCAGGCAACAGATAATGCTTCGGGAGCTTGTGCTTATAACGGAAGGGTAGGTCGGATTTACTCTCGTAAGCCCCCAGGGCAGCGACTAAGGGATTGCTGTGATTTTGTTGTTCTTCTTCATCTTACTCAACACACCAATCTGAAAATGACATACACCACTAATCGTTTCATTTTATATTTAGTCATACATTGTTACCCCGTGTATTTATCTAAGTTTTTTTATAACATTTTTCAATATTTTTTCACATCCATGTTTAATTCCGTTCATCAAAGATGATTCTAAAATACTTTTGTGGACCATCATCTTAGCAGATTTTGATGCTGTCCGCTTCGAGTATATATGTTTAAGTGCCGCATTAACTTTATTTTCTATCGTTATACGCCGATTCCGTATCATATCCCTTGTAGCTCTTCCATCATCTGGAAAATCTACAATAACTTTCGATTTCACAACATCTATTATCTCTAATCATTCTCTTTTCATCTCCTCCATACAATTTGCTTATCACACTTTGTGTCTCGCCTTCATCTTCTGCTAATATGATACTATCATATTTAAATATTGTACATTTGTTATTTTTTTAAATTAAATTGGCACTTAGAATTATATTCATTTAAATCAAAAAATATATTCAATGTTGGTTGAATCCTTCTTGCGTACACGCGTCCAATTGTGCTTCAACAATCGTGGGAACCGTTTCCAAATCACAACACAAAATGTAAGAATGGCGCTTGTATTCTTATTTAAGCCGACAGATACACATCTTAATTATCCTCTTACAGGCTGAAACAAAGACGAGAAACAATCCTATTGATAATCCATGAATGGAGGCAAACATTCGGTCAGAATTAGCATATGTTATTTATAAATGTCAAACCATTATTGCAATCTAGCGGATTGCTTCGCTCTTCTTATGACTCATTAGAAGCAGGGCTGTCGAGTCGGAATCTGGAGTCGAAGAGTCGAATTTAGAGAATTCACATACCATTTCTAATGTTTAAACTCCTTTACTGTCCAGCCGCCCTCTTTTCTCTCGCCGAAAATTTTCAGCGTCTTTCCGATCATAGACTAGCGCTATGCTCAAACAGAGATTGTTAATTGACATTTCCAGTTCACCGCTCTTCTTTTTTTTACGTCGTCCTTTCCTGTCCATGCAGTGAGACTCTGGAATCAGTTACACATCAATGTTAAACTTCCTCCGTCCTTTGTATGCTTTAAGAAGCGACTGAAAAAATCCTTAATTTCTAGTCAGTAATATAACGTATTTCATTCCTGATTGTTCTATCCTCTCCACCGTCCCTTTCTTTTCCTTTGATTGACGATATCTCACTTTATATGACAAGGAATGTTCGGGTGGTTGTCCGTCTTTGTGGAGTTTATGGGTGTATGAACACGTATATGTTCATGGATTTCGTTGGGATGGATGGTCATTTGAATGTTTTTTTCCGACCATGTAACTTACTTCATTTACTTTTGTCTGGTTGCTTGAAAAAGATTGTCGCCTGGCAATAAACCCACCAGATTGTATTTGCAAATACAATCTGGTAGGTTTATTACTAGGCGGCAATCTTTTCCAAGCAAGCAGACAAAAGAAAATGAAGTAAGTTACATGGTCGCAAAAAAACATTCAAATGACTATCCATCCCAACGAAATCGTTCGCCGTATAGCCGTTCTATTACATGAACTTCCTGGCTCCATCCCAACTCATTGTCTGCGAAGACTGTTGGGGTCAGCTCTCCTCGTCCTCAGGTTGTATGCTCTTCTGTCCCGGACTACGTCCCCCAGGCCGTGCCTCTGCATCATGTTATCTTTTTGCACCACCCATGAATTCTTTGGTCTTCCTCTGGTTGTTATTCGAGGAAGATCCATGGAGATTGCCTGGTTCACAATGTGATCGGGTGCTCTGCGTCCAACGTGCCCATACCATCTCAATAGCTTCTCCTCCATCTTACTGTTGATGTCTTTAACATCTAGGCTTCCACGAATGCGTGAGCTTTTTATTTTGTCTCTTAGGGACACACCAGCTGACCATCTTAGCATGCGCATTTCAGCAGTTAATTCTATTAAATGAACTATTTTTTCGAAATCAAATGTAAGTTTGAAACGCGAACTTGTAATGTTTAAGTGTGATTATTGCTGGAAAATATAATTTCTTAATATTTCATGTGTGTGTAAACTTTTTTGTTTCTATATTATGTATTTTTGGAGAAAAAAGGATCACAAATATTGAGGCAAATGTGGTCTTCATTGGGAATATAGGTGGACTTCTCTTTGCTCATCCATAATAAAAGGACGAGATTGGGAACCCAGGTAACAGGGATTTTATAAGTAACTTACATTCAAGAAAGCTAATAGAAATTTGAATAAGAAATACGGACATTTGGAATTAGAAATACTCTTCATGGAACCGTTTCTAATGAAAAAAGAACTGTATTCACTAAAAAAATTATAGGGTTATGCCTTTTGTTCAGAATTTATCTAGACTTTTTTAGGTAATTGCGATTGCTGGATGGAAAGAATAATATTTTAGAAGCAGTTTCTTATTGTTTAAATTTGTAGGACAATTTTATTGAAAAACTAAAATCTAGAAATTCAGGTTATGTTTATTAATTGTTTATACAAGAAATGGATTTACTTGTTGATATCCCAAATGGTGTATGTCAAGGAGTCGACCTCAGTATTTTCCTATTTAACTTTCTTATGGACAATACAAAAGAAAGCGATTTCTTGATCTGAAGCGGGAGATGGGCTTGGCATGTTGCTGTTCAAAAAGGAAAGCTGGTAGATCAGGAGTTTTTTGAACTGGAAGCCAACATCGTCAAGAAGACTTGTTAAAAAATTTACTAAAACGCTAGGTGGTTAAAATTAAGGGCGTGGTGAAATCCAGGTAGCAACACGAGGTCAAAGACAGACGGTGATGGAGAGCAACAGTTTTAACATATATCCAGCAGTAGATGACTGACAAAAAGATAATATTTCGTAAACTAAGAAGGATTCAAATATGGAGACAAACACGAAAAAGCCTGGAAATTAAATGGCGATAGTCCTTTGAGACCTGGAACAACAGAATCCTACTAAGACCACGTAGCTTGACTGATTAGGGTTGTGGATACTTACAAAAACAACCGATCTCAAATATATACAGGGAAACGCATGTTTTTTGAATGGCTTGTATTTTGTAAAGAGAGGAAAAGCATGTTTTTCATTTAAGTATAACATTGTTTATTTTCAAGATAATTTTTTGATTAATACAGGTAAATGAAGTAATAATATTGCACCTTTAAATTAATGGTGAAAAATAATGTCAGGCAAGTGTTGCCCTTCTTCGCCCACTGAAAGTTTATATTCGCCAAGAAATCGAAGGAATACCAGGAGAAATGTTTGTGAGAGTGATGCATAACTTTCAAGAGAGGCTGCAGATATGTGACCCCAAAGAAGGGCAACACTTGCGTGACATTATTTTTCTCCATTAATTTAAAGGTGCAATATTATTACTTCATTTACCTGTATTAATAAAAAAAAATCTTGAAAATAAAGAATGTTGTGCTTAAATGAAAAACATGCGTTTCCTCTCTTTGCAAAATACTAGCCATTCAAAAAACATGCGTTTTCTCTGTGCCACCCTGTATATTGTAGGAGAGTGATGAATAGAAGAAAAAAAATCTTATATTTTGTATTTATTTTTTATAATTATATTTTTTCATACCCATACGATAAAAAATTTCACCGAAATCCATAATGTCTCATTGATTTTAATATTCCCACGACTTATTTACAACATTGATACAACAAAACGATAAAATAATCTTTTTTATATTCAAACTGCTGCGAAATCACCAATTGTACTTATAGAAAAATAACTTAAAAATGCACGCAATTGTGAAAAAAAAAACAATTGTCAGCCATTGTTTGGCGGGAAATGGACTTTCCATTGTCTGTAATGGAATCATTGTCTATGAATGGCTTGCATTGTTTACAGCGGCGTATACTCTTATCTATGGTATGCTCTGGAATACACCGTCATTGTGTCTAAAGCTGCTAATTTAAATTCAAAAGTTTATGAATTAAAACAAAATAGACCATTGTGAACTAGAGATTGAACCCTTGTCTTCCTAACGTGGGTTTAAGATTCGAATCCCGATTTTCACCAAAGAAAAAAGTGGAATCTAGAACAAAAAAAAATAGACTAGGTAATTCACTATAACAATAACCACAATAACAATAACCACAATAACAATAACCACAGCAGAATTCCAATATGAGTGACCTAGTTGGTAAGACGCTTAATTCGTCACCTGAGAGTTTGGGTCTCAATTCCTATTCTACCTAAGAAAAAAAATGCTCTAGACCAGAGAAAAGGGTTTGCGTGGTAATAATACTCACAACTGATAGACGCATGCTAGTTTTGTTACCTTTACACGTGCAAGGTAGTATTACCAACACGTGCGATCATGTAGTTTTAAGGCCAAAGACTTGATGGATGGGAGACAATGTTGTTTCCGGACCACACTCTTTGATATATCCGAATCACCGATTCGAATGTGCTGAAGAGTACCACACAAATAAATAAACAGTTATTGCAGACCATAGGCATTCCCTCCTCTTGTCCATTGTACGAGTATTGTACTGTATAACACTTTCGTTGTATACAGTACAGCCTGTCGGGCTTATTGTTACATGCCAACTACTTTCAACCAACCAGAAAGTTATTCAACATACCTTAACTGAAATCCAGACCACAATCCTTTTATATAAAATCTGGGTTGCAAGTAGAATCAAACCTGGAACTCCCGATTTGAAAGTCATGCGTCTTACCAGCTAGACCACGGGAGTCGTCCATTCCATTTAATATTGACACTCCCTCATCTATAGACTTCCGATAACTACTTGACGTAACCTATTCATCTTATTGGAGGACGTCTTCTTAACCTCTTGATATTTCGTCTGTCTACTCCATCACACTATCCATCTATCATATTTATTATTTCAACTTGGAATGCAATATTATATTATATATTTATATTATATGTATAAGCTGACCGCTGAGCTTAGAATTGAGAATGTGTATAAATCACTGATGTATATTCTTCTTAACTCTCCTCTGTTAATTGGAGACATGGATACAGCACCAGAAAGCATCACGTTAGATTGAAGTTTTTATGATGTGAATCTACAGGCGTATCCTCAATATTCCCATGGAATTGTGTTACAAATTACAAGGAACGAGAACTGGGAAGGTTCACAAATTTCAGGATCTCGGTCACATAAAAACGAGCACGAGATATATCATCAAGCAATAATTGCTTGATCATTCAGGAAAAAATAAATCCATTTCTTGGCTTAAGAACTTGTGGAAATGGTTTGAATGCAGTTCTACTGAGTTGTTCTGGGATGCTGTGAACAGGATAAGGCTTACTATGGTGGTGGTCAAGCCGATAGGAGACGGTAACTCGAAGAAAAGAATACTAGACTCTGCTGATCAACAACAGAACAAAATTCAACTCCACACAACTGCTTGAGATTTAGAAAGAATGCTGTGTCTCCATAATCTCTCGTAGATTGTGTCTGTCAAGACCTTAAGTAGGCAAAGTTCTCGATTACTTTGAAGTCAAATGTTTCCTTTGTTTTAAATTCCCCACCTTGTGTTATTTACGTTACAATTTTAAACACCACTCAGGTTCAAAGGTTTCCTGCCTAAACAAGTTAGTGTACATGGACAGAAACTACGCCCAAGCATGGTTAGATGAAATTATTGATACCTCTAACCTCAGTAGTATATAAACTAAAACCGATAGAAGACGTGTTGTTTCGTTATAAATGTAAAAAAATAATATCGCACAGTTATCAAGATTCTTTCAAAAGAAGAGAACAATTCGAACAGAAATTACACTATGTCAGTATCTCAAATTATAAATATAATGTATTTTGTAACCCGCAAACCTTAGGAATAAGAATATATTAATTATCAAACTTATCTTTACAGAAAACTAAAGTACAATATACAAGATATAATATTTCCTTGAAATTATTATTGTTTTTTTTTTTTATTAATTAGGCATTTCACCCCATAAAGAGGGTAATTTGTCACAATGAAAATTTCAGAGAAAATAAAGGAGGGGAAAAATGTACGTGAGAAGCTACTATAAATTTTAGGAGTTTTCGACAATAAATTCAGATGTCTTCTTCATCGCGTGTTCAATGCTGAGAGTCAAGGTCCTATGCTATGCCTCGAACTTGGTGCACCACCTGCACAAAATCTCTTGGTAATCTTGAACTCTTGGATGATAGAGGCGTTGGTGCACTTTGCGGTCCATGGGATACAGGCGTTGGTGCACTTTGCGGTCCATGGGATACAGGCGTTGGTGCACTTTGCAGTCAATGGGATACAAAGTATCTGCTTCTAACATCACATCTCGAAAACATCTATCGTTTTTCTTTCCTTCTTTCTCATCGTCCATGTTTTCACTCCATAAAGTGCTATCAGTACATCGGGCAGAAAGTTTTTTAATTATTTTAATGATTAATTTTTAGAATAACCTTTAATATGTGCTTATATGTTAAGACATTAAGGTATAACCCTTCCATACCAATATTCAGTTAACACTTGCTTTACTGTGCTAAAAAATTCCGCCAGCCACGGTGCTGGACGCTAAGCGTCCATTGAAAAATGCATGTTTTAAATTAAAATTATGCAAAGTCTGCCAGGTTATTTTTTGTAATTAGCTATAAAAATAATTTTATCATGTATTAAAATGTCGAATAATCAAATAAAATATAAGTCCTGGTCATTCGCTATCCATCACAGGGTGGCAAGTGTAAAGACTGTCGTGGTCTAGTTACTAAAGCGCATGTCGCATACCCGGAGCTGTAAATGTGATTCCTATTGAAATATCTTCTTCTTCCTGGCACTGTCCCAACTCGTTGCCTAGGTAGGCTGTTGGAGTCGTCTCTTCTCGTTATCACGCTGTATATTCTTCGATTCTGGGTGTCGCTTTCATCTATGTCTTTTCTCTGCAGGATTTTGGAGCATTGAGTCATCCAGGAGTTCTTTGGTCTTCGTCTGGACGGCTGTCGAGGAAGATCCACAGGCATTACCTGATTTACAGTATGGTCTGGTGGTCTCCGTCTTATGTGCCCGTACCATCTCAGCTGTCGCTCTCGTGATTCCTATTGAAATATATTTTTTTAAAAAGGATTTCAACCACGTTTTTACTTAAATCCTGGGTTAACATCTGTTCGGTTGGTTAGAAGAGATAACCACAAGGCAATAAACTCGGCAGGTTGTACTGTTTACAACGAAATGATAATATAGCAAATGATCAAAAAATTGGATGGGACCAAATAAAGTAATTTTATTTCACAAAAAGAAAATTAATTTTATGAAAATTTGACTTACCCCTTTAGAGACAGGGGCGTAATTTGTTTAGTTTTGAAGAAATTAGGTTTGCATGAGAATATATCTAGAGCCTCCGCACATCCCCTAACTAGTGCCATCTGCTGATAATGGGGTTGTTGTGGTAATTAAGAGTAGTTTTCATTTGATTAACTTTGCTTTGTATTTTTTGCTGAAATGTGAAATTGGATTAAGTTTGTAGTTTCGGGGCATTTTTTTTTTCATTAATTTATTCTAAAGACAATTTTATATAGCGCCATTTATAGAGCAAACTATCTTCGAGGGCACTCTAACTCGGGACTCGAACCCGCTAGTTTTAAACAAATCACGTCTGCCAGATATAGCAGCGCTCGAGCGAATCATGTATTACACTTTCTTTGTATATAGTACAAGTAGAAATATGTTTATGAGACCGTACTCGTAAGTAAAAACCAAACTGATTTTTTTAATTGAATTCCAACGGAAATCGAACCCGTAACCTAGCGGGTCAGAAGACAGGCATCTTACCAACAAGATCATGGAGATTGTCAATGTTTTATTATTTTGAGTACATGTTTTAACATGGTTCATCTGGTGGGATTATTGCTATACAGCAATTACTTCCAACCAGCTAGCTCAACTTGGACACATTAACATGTCTCATCCTCCAACGACCTCGGTTACCTAGTTTGCATGATGCATGTGCCCCTACCCGGAGGTTACGGGTTCAAATCCCGTTGAAACTCAGATTTAAAAGCAAAAAAGGATTTCAATATGGTTTTCACTTAAGACCTCTTTAATATATTTCTGGTTGGTTGGAAAAGATTGCCCCATGGTTATAAACCCGCCAATGTGTAGTATATACAACGACAGTGTAATACAATAAAGGACTAAAAGTATTACTAATCTCTATCAATAATAGTATAACTAGAGGAAAGAAATTCGTTCAAGGATAAGAAAGGGAAACATAGTAAAATAAGGATGAAAGGAAATTCGTTCAAGGATAAGAAAGGGAAACATAGTAAAATAAGGATGAAAGGATATTTTGAGTGATGTAATTTTTTTTCAATTTCATCTTAAACCTTAATAAGGGTGGTGCATAAGGGTGGTGCATATCTGATAAATCTTGGAAGTTCGTTCTTAATATACATACATGTCCTCACGAAGTAGGCAGAGAGATAGATCTTCAAACGTTTCTATTCAAGCACACAACTTTCGTCTCCTCCATATTCATTTATCAAACTCCATTTATAACACGCAGGTCCGATAAATTCGATTCGATATGTTCGATTTTCCATTTGGTTGTTTTAATGGTTTATTGATCAAGTTTTCGTTAATGTATCAAACCATAACTAATTACAATAATCTGGGTGATACTCGTAGTGAATCTAAAATTCTTCTTCTGCATGTGCCGAGTCAAAATCCCTCTAACGTCGGCCATAATTCTAGAACAAATATATCGTTGAAAAATTAATACAACTTCAATGTAACAGCAAATTAGTATTTAATTAGATATTTATCACATAATACTTATATAAATTAAAAGTAACATAATTAAAATGACTTGATTAATATTGGTTAATTCGTTCAAACATTTTCAATATAAAAAATATGTGTTTATTAAAACTACAATTCACGTTAAAACCAAACCCATGAAAGTTTTTTTACGAGTATATAACATTAATTTACATACACGTATAACAGATTAAACATAATTATATACTTTAACTAACATACTACAAACATACCATCACGCCATGTCCATTTTGGGGAAGGCAGATAGCACCGATCTCTACGCTTTTTCACAAATTAATTAAATTAATGCACAAAGCCCTTGTCTTTTCATTATTCACATTTTATTATTTATTTTTTCAGGTACTTTGCACATTACAGGTTTCCCTAATTCGTGCAAAAACCAAACATAACAAGTACAAAAAACATGTTTAAAACAATTTAAAACTTATTTATTTATTATTACACATGACAAGAAATATACACAATTTGCGAAAAAAACAACAGGTAATTTGATTTGGACATACAATTTTAATGGATCTGGGTTTGTTGCCTTTCATTTGTCGTATCCTCAGTAAACTAGGTTTTTGCCTGTATCTCACTGAGAATATTTAGCATGAAAAAATAAATCGATACTTCTTTCCAATTTTTGATTGCACAAAAACATAACCCCGTTGCACGCTCTCATCAAACTGACAAACAGTGACACTCAACTACAACTGGAAACATCTTGCGAAATTCAACTCCTCACACATCATCACTCTAGAAAGACCAAAAATATTCATCCCGCAATATACCGCACACAATCATAAGAATAAAAAATAAAATTAAAACAAAAAATACACAGAAACCCAAATACAAAAATAACCAAAATTAAAACAACAAGAAGAAACCCACGCTCACGAGCTCACACAAATCCTTTCCACTCGTCATTCATCCTGAAAGCCCAAGTACTCAAAATCCTGTCGCAATAACAACCACGCTACGATCGACTGTCTAAATGGTTTTCCTACCTTTACCCTTATTGAAGTCGGGACGCCATTGTATGTAATGGGAGCCAAATAAGCATTTTGCCTTTGGGCAAAAACACTATGATAAAATGTTGCCTATAAGATAATATTAAAAAAAATATTATTTCAAGTACTACACTAAATTCAAGAGATTTTTCCTGTAGGGGTTGAGCGACACATGAAATACGTCTATATGAGTACACACGGTTAAACAGTGTGATTACTCTACCTACCAGCATTTCCAAAGGCAGATGGGTTCGACTTATAGGTCGATAGAACTATTTATGGGAGCGTTGTCTCAAATAATTATCTCGTCATGCATAATCTTCTATAATTCATACATCTCATTTTACCTTCTTTCAAAATCTGGTTTATTTGCTCTAGCCACGTTTTCCTCAGTTTACCTCTTCCACGCACACATTGCACTAATAAATGTAATAATAATATTAAACTTCTTGGATTCTTATATAAAAATAATTGAATATTTTTATTTAAAAATGTTAATATTGATATTTAATTTATTCTAAGGGAGCAGAAAGTTTTAGATTGACAGCGTGAAAATTTATGCTGAACTTTTTCAATTATTTTATTATAACAGTCATGATAAGAAGATTATACTGTAAAGTAATACTTTTGAAAAGAAAAGTTGAAAATGAGAATTCTTATTATGAATCCCAACACCAGTTTTCTTTTTTTATGGTTGTATAAATATGTTACTTTAAAAAGTTAAAAATTCCACGAGGCGTTGCTGTGGATTGGACTTCCAATAACTCAGATTAAAACCATCTTTAACTATTTAGATTTGAAAAAAAATTATAAATTATACAACCACCTTTTCTTCAAATCATCAAGTGGTTGGCCATATTTCTTGGTCATCTTCTACAATGCCTTTCACTCACATTTGAAGTATATATTTGTTTTGTTAGTCTTTCTTCATTCATTCGTTCTAGATGCTCAAACCATCTCAGAGTGCTCTTCTTCATCTTACCCAACACTTAATTTCATATTCATCCCTAATTACGTCACGGTCACTCTATGTATTTTTACAATATATATTATTTATAGTTAAGGCATTAACATTGTGGAGGTTTAAAGACATTGTAATTTGTTTTTATCAAACACTGTTTATTCCACTTTATGTAACGGTATAACCCTACCAGTTTCAAGGCTTTCACCTCATCATTAGGGAAGCACAAACAAGACTGAATTCTGTTCAAACTGGTATCGACATACACGCTTCTAACGGCAAATAGTCGGGAGATGTTCCCCCCGATGCACTGATTTAGAAATTTGTAGGGCCTCTTATCTGTCCAATTTATTTCTGTTACTACTGATATCATATCAGTAATACGTAAGAATTTAGCATCATCGATAGAAAATGTATGATTTTCAAGGGGGCAATGATTAGCCATTTCAGAATAAATTAGAGGATTTGTTAAGGCGGATTTGTGTTCACGAAATCTATTTTCAAATTATCTTCCTGTCTTTTCTATATAGAAATTATCACAGTAAGCACATAAAAGTTTGTACACACCACTGTCACTTAGTATTCCATTTTTGTCACAATCGTGTATGTCTTATATGATCATAATTCAGTCTTGTTTGTGCTCCCCTGATGATGAGTTGAAAGCCTTGAAACCGGTAGGGTTATACCGTTACATAAAGTGGAATAAACAGTGTTTGATAAAAACAAATTACCATATATTATTCTTAGTGCAAGCATTTCTACAGCGTTTATTTGGCTCATTTTAGTGTTTTTCCACGTCTACGTTTTGTTCCCATGCATCAAAGTTGGTATTAAAATACTGTTGTGAACAATCATTGTATCAGATATTGATACTGTCCAGTTTGATTATATGTAATAGTACCCCCTTGACTTTGTTTCTTATCGCTACACGCCATCCGATAATCCACTAAATTTTCCCAATATCTGAGAACATACTACATAAATAGCAGAATTCCTCAACTTGCCCCAATCTCTCATTGCTTACCCATATACGATTACACATTGTATTCTCATTGCTTACCCATATATCGCATTCTCATTGCTTACCCATATATCGTATTGTCACTGCTTATCCATATATCGTATTCTCATTGCTTACCCATATATCGTATTCTCATTGCTTACCCATGTATCGTATTTATTTTTCCTTTTATGCTTTCCTATCACCATGACTTTGAATTTTGCAGCAATCATTCTCAAATCTTACTCTTCAGATCTTTCATATTTACTTATGAATATTAAAATTCGTCTTCATTATCCGCTAACACTAGCATGTCATTAGCATATACCAATTCACATATTTTTTATGTCACCCATTTACCTCAATAATTTCTTTACTATGTTAATCTATGTCAATATTAAACGATCTAGATGACATACAACATCCCTGTTTGACCTCTTTTGAAATATTAAACCAATCAGTCAACGCACCGTTCACTCTTATACACTTTTACAACATGGCCTGAAAAACATCTCATGTCCTCACGACCGGGTTGGCCCTCTATTGGTGGAGGTTCATCTCAACTGGGGGGATTAGATAAATATAGGTTTATTTATAGCAACAGATTGTGTACATATATAAATGCATTCCGAGAAATCGCCCATATATATCAAGATAAATGTCAAAAAATATCATACATTTAAGAGAGAAGCTATCAAAAGATCTGGGCTCATCTCATAACATACCTTCGGCCGAGGTACACCCCGCCAATACAGGATGAGCCCGACCGCGAGGACATAAAATGTTTTTCAGTTCATACTCTATGATATGAGGCCAGACATTTTGATAGCTTCTCTCTTCTTCGATGTATTATCCTGAGACATATAATATACGAGTATTTAATTTCAAGATATATGTTTATATGGTATATACATTCTACAATATGTTGCTATCTATAAACTTATATTTATTTATTATATGTTTTACTTTCAGCATACAATAACGAAATACCGCGTATTCACTATTAATTCAATATTTTCCTCAATTTACCTCCTTTTGTACGGTAATATAAATTTCTTAATGTCAATAAAACAAAATTATGAATAGCCATAACGTTTTTTTTTTATTCATTATTTTTCAGTCATTTTGCGCTGTGCTTCTCCCCTCGAATAGCACAGGCATTTTTCCGCATAGTATTCGGGAGTATAAGGATACCTATGACTTTGATCATATATATTCTTTAAAAAAAAAGGGAAAAAATAATATTGGTGTACTCCTATCGTCTTATTTCAGATGTGTCATCGGATCCAGTACACCGGTGTGGCCGGTGAGTTTGCTGGTGTGCAACAGCTCATTCACTTAAAGAGAAGAAAAAAATTTGAAAGAAACAAAAACTCGACGGTACAGCAACTGAATTGACGTTGAAATGGCGATGGAATTCTCGTTTACAAGACCCAGCAATGACGATACATGTTAAGGACATTCTAAAAGATAAAAGCCAAAAATTTAAAAATGTTTGCAACTTTGCATCGTGTATAGGCGGCATTTGATAATATCCTTCAGGACCCGCATAAGATTTAAGATCAGGGATGATCGCACGTAATTGGGTTCATCCTACAGTAACTGGAGACCGAACACTTTATCCTTCGAAGGAAACCGCAGGATCTGAATAAGGATCTTTAGGGAGAAATTGTGTGTTGACTTGACTTCGTGATTATGGTCAAATTTTCACCCCTAAAATGTTAATTTCTACATAATTAACCTTTGGACCTTAAATGGCGTTAGTTGAGACATACTATGAACTCCGTAATTTGAGAATGTAAAGTTCAAATAAGTTTGATGACATAGAACAGGGGTGGCCAACATTTTTAACACTCGTGCCAAAATCGGTATTTGGTAAAGGCTCGCGGGCCAAGCGTGTTTTTATTTTCTAATTAATAAACATATTAAAATTTCAATATCTAAAAATGAAGTTACATGCTCCCATTTTCCCTAATTATAGTGTTGTTTTCTATTTTATGTAAATCTATCACAATTGTCCCAAAAGCACTGTGTGACATATATTCTCGGCTTGTTAATAGGCTGCTGAGGGGCATGGCCGCGCGTTGCACACCGAACTTCCATGCGGAAGGTCGCCGATTCGAACCCAGCGCTGTTACTCCCCTAGAATGACACAGACCTTTTTTCCCACCGGGGTATAATGATACTTATGACATCAGTCATATCTATTCTTTAAAAAAAACATCCTGGTGTGCTCCGATCGTCTCCCTCCGTGTGCCATCGGATCTAGTTCGGCGATGAATTTGCTGAAGTACAACAGCTCGAAGAGGTGTTGGCAGGAGGCAAATCTCCTGACTCCACAATATACGTGATTGGACTGGCATGAGGGGCGTTGGAGATCTTTTTCGGGCTGCCGGGTACAAAGATATCTACTCTCAAGTGATATTCAACGTTGGGGGGCCTGACATGACACTGAGAATAAGAAGAAGAAGAACAGCTCGCTCACTTTAAATAAACTCCACGACACAGCTTTGCTTTTCAACTGAATTGGCAAGGGGATCCTCGACTACGAGGTCCAGCAAGGACGACAACAATACATTTTAAATGGCTAACCATGATCTCATGGTAGTCTACGAAGTGTGCATCAGAATTCACTTGACATAAGGAAACAAAGTGGTAATCTTAGTTGTCTTATGACATTTCCATTAACTGCTTCTGTCCATTCCCATTTCTGGTAGCACCGATCCAATTAACAACTGCTGTGTCGGAGTTACCCTTCATGCCAGAAAAAGTGAGGCGTATGGGGAGGATTTGAGAGGTCGCTCGTGTATTTTTTTTAAATTAAAAGGCATATCAAAATTTGAATACCTGAAAATGGGGTAACTTGCTCCAATTTACCTTGATTTATATAGCGCTGCATTGAATTTTTTTGTGAACCTATCACTATCATCCCAAGAGCACTATGTCAAGTATATTCTCGGCTTATTAATAGACTGATACAAAGCGCAACAAGTATATTTTATATGTAGTCGATATTACCAGCCCGGAATCACATTCTAATATTTGTGATACCACCAAGAATTGAGTCCTTTGGTTTGTGACCCAAACGACAACCACTGAACTATGGGGTTCAACTAATTCTTACACTGATTTTGTAATTTGTTTTTATCAAACGCTGTTTATTCCACTTTTTGTAACGGTATAACCCTACCAGTTTCAAGGCTTTCCCCTCATCATCAGGGGAGCATGAACAAGACTGAATTCTGTTCGAACTGGATCGAACATACACACTTCTAGCGGTAAACATTCGGGTTGGGGACTGAGGGTGGAGGGAAAGAAGAGATAACCTCAGCGAGCAATGGTGAGATTCTTGGAATACATGTGTTTGCCAGATGTTCACCCCGATACACTGACTACAATTTCTAGGGTATCTAATCTGTACAATTTATTTCCGTTACTACTGATATGTAACAATTTGGCATCATCGATAGAAAATGAATGGTTTTCACGGTGACAATGATTAGCCATTTCAGAATAAATTAGAGGATTTGTTAAGGCGGATTTGTGTTCAAGAAATCTCTTTTCAAAAGATCTTGCTATCTTTCCTATATAGAAATTATCACAGTCAGCACATTACAGTTTATACACACTACTGTTGATAAGTATTCCATTTTGGCCTTACCAACTCGGCCAAAAAGGTCGTCAATAGTTATAAACTATGTGTAACGTGCCTACCTTCGCGGTTTTTAATCCTATGGTTCAATTAATGGGGTTAAATGCCGTGGTCTCGGGCTCGGTCTCACCCCGGCAAAGCTTTTCATCACAGTTGGTTATGATAATTCAAAACGATTAACTATGTCATTTTTTGTTACCATACTAAAGTATACGGAGTTCGAGTATTGCAATAAAGAACTATTGTTCATGCAGGTAGCTTATTGTTTTGATCATAGGCTATAAACTTAGAAAAATATATTTGTTTAAATTTTCAACAAAACCATAGAGTTTTTCACACGATTAAGGTTGCGTCCGTATTGTTGTCTGTTGATTAATTGTGATTTAGCAACACAAACGTCGCCTCCCACACATTTACAAAAGAAAGTCATTTTTATTTGTTGGGGCCATAATGTACACTTGCGTAATTTTTGCTTCACACAAATATATTGGCTATCACAATCAAAGGCGTAGCTAGGTATTTGGCGCCCTTAGCAAATTCTTGATATGGCGCCCTTTTCTAAAATTCGAAAAAAAACACGACCATAAACGAAATCGTTCAGAAACGAATGAACAAACGGCGCTTTTTAACGACTTTATCTAAGAAAAAATAAAACTTACTTTACATTACTGGTTTGAATTGACAATTCGTCAATCGCCAGATACCACAGATCACACCAAACCTGTTTTTTAGCATCATCATAAATGAAAACGATAAGAAATTAATCAAGCATTGCAAGCATTGCGGTCTTTTTCGAATTTTTCGAAAAAAAATAAAACTTACTTCAAATTGCTGAAACATGAATTGTTCGTTCGCTAATTGTCAGATGCCACAGATCACACCACACCAGTTTTCACACATCATCATAAATGAAAATGATAAGAAACAAATGAAGCATTGGCCGGTCTTTTTCGATTTTTCGAAAAAAAACGATTTCAAATTACTGAAGCATGAATTGTCAATTTTCCAATCGTCAAATATCACAGATCACGACATAATTTTCTCCAACACCACCATAATTAAAATTTACAAAAAACAAACCAAGAATTGGTGCCCTATTTAGATTTGTTTTTAAAAAAAAACTTATTTCGAATTGCTGAAGCATGAATTGTTAATTCGCCACATATTACAAGATCACAAAACAATTTTCTTTAACACCACCATAAATGAACAATGTAAGAAACAAATAAAAAATGGGCCCTTTTTTCAAATTTTTCGAAAAAAATAAAACTTATTTCGAATTGCTGAAGCATGAATTGTCAATTCGCCACATATTACAAGATCACAAAACAATTTTCTTTCACACCACCATAAATGAACGATATAAGAAACAAATAAAAAAAGGCGTCTTTTTTCAAATTTCTCGAAAAAAATAAAACTTCAAATTGCTGAATTGTCAATTCGCCAATCGCCAAACATCACATCACACAATACAATTTTCTTTAACACCACCATGAATGAAAATTATAGAAAACAAAATAAAGTGACTTCGACGACATGTTTTTTTTTTGTGCAGGTTGTAAGTAAAAAATTTATATAAATTGTTAAACCTATATATTTTTGAATTTACGGACTTGCTTATTTCGAAAAAGAATCCGCTCGAACCGGGAGGACTGTGGAGTGAAATTTAGATAGAAAGCAAAAATAAAAAAAAAAAGGAACGTACCTGATCCAAATAATGAATCGTTTCATTTCACTAGGTTCGCACTTATTCTAAACCAGGACTAGTCAACCCGGTGTCCTCATGTACACCCCGCGGCCATATATGACGAATTAGGTTTTTTTTTTAATTTTATACAAATATATTTACGAATTAATATTATATTACCATACAAATACATTTTGTTGTTCGTTCAATACATGTTTTCTCTTCATATCTAATTGTAGTATCGATTCTTTTTTTCAGATTTACACTGATTGAACACTTTCTGTGTACTTCTACATCAAAAAAAATTTATTAGTACGAATTTCGTTGTGAAGTCAGATATCGAAAAATTATTCTTATTTGTCTACGGCCCTTGGAAAATTTTAGGTCGTCAATGCGGCCCGTTGGGCAATTTGGGTTGGCCAAGCCTGTTTTAAACTAACTGTTAAGTTTTTCTTCACATTTTAGTTTATGGATAACAAAATACTATTTATATATTGTACCACATATTACGGAATATAAACGATGTCGAGGGTGTTGTTGGTACCCTCGTATTGTGGACGCCCTTGGCGACTGTCCAGATGCCAGCGCCTCGCTTCGTTACTGATCATAATCTATCTGTTGGCCTAGTTGGTAAATCATTTAACTTCTACTTGGGGGTTAGGTTCGATTCCCGATAGTTACTGGAAAAAACATATAAAAAAGAGTCCTACTGTTGTATATTATCGTGCACTAAACGTGTAAGAGATTCATTCCCTTTTCAATTACGGGGTAGTATTTATGAGTCAACACGTACGTCGGCTAACTGAAAGTTCCGGGGCTGTTTCAGTGGTTCCAAACCCAAAGGCTTAATTAATATAATACTTTTTTAAATTTTAATTAACGTGTACAAGAATGTGGACTAAAATATCTGACGTCCTCGCGGCCGAGCTTACTTTCTATTGATGGTATGTATTTCGATTGAGACGATATAAGATAAGCCTCAACCGTTTGATTTGTAAGACGTCTGTCCTCTGATAAGGACCTTGCGGGTTTGATTTCCGCTGGAACCTAGCATAAAATAAAAAATTTAGTCTACTTTTCACTCAAGACCTCAAACTTCTTTCAGTTTGGTTGGAGGAGATTGTCATATGGCAATAATACCAAAATTTTTTTACAGTATACAAAGAAAGTGTTATACACGATTCGCTCGGGCGCTACTTTAGCTGACAGAAGTGATTTGCTTTGTATTAGTGTAAGTGAGTTCCGAGTTAGTGTTCTTTAGGAGATTTAACTCGCTAAATGATGCCATATAAAAGTGTTCTTTAGGAGATTTAACTCGCTAAATGATGCCATATAAAAGTGTTCTTTAGGAGATTTAACTCGCTAAATGATGCCATATAAAAGTCTCCTTTGAATTGAATTGTTAGCTTCTCTCTCAAATACATTTTATTTTACATTGCTTTAAAAAATACATATATGTAATGTCGGAATATATGTGTACACACTATGTTATGTTTCTATCAATAAACATTTGTTAAGTTGTTTATTCAATAAGACTAAGGAAAATTTTGAGGTGTATGGCCGCGTGCTAACGCACTGAACTTTCATGCGGAAGGTCATTAGTTCGAGTCCCGCACTATGCTACTCCCCTCGAATTACACAGGCATTTTTTCCGCCTATTTTTCGTGGGTATAAGGATACCTATGGCTTCGATCATATCTATTATTAAAAAAAACTAATAGTATTATCTTCTCTCCATGCTCTTTAATACCTCAATATTATTATTAATGTATTAAAGAGCTCTTTAATACATCAACATTATTATTAATTAATAATACAGGGTGCGTTTTATGTTCCAGGTCGATGTTTTTTTAATAACTTTTAAATAAACGACCTCTATGTAATGTGACACCGTCCTGTTGGAACCACGTGTGCTGTAAGCCCAATTGATCCAATTCGGGTACAAGAAAGTTTACCAACATGTAACAATAGCGAACACCAGTAACTGTTACAGCATTGCCTCTAGCATCCTCAAAGAAATATGGCCCAATAATCCCGTCGCGGCGGGATCGGCCCAAATGGCACCCCATACAGTCAGTCTACGAGGGTGGTAATGGTCGTTGGTGTATCAATTGAGGATGTTCAGTGCCCCAATAGTGGCTATTCTGTTTATTAACAAAGCCAGCCAAGTCGAAATTTGCCTCGTCGCTCATGTTGACTTTTTGCCAAAAATGGTGGACGTCTATACCGACCTGTAAAACCCGAGCATTCCAATCTCGCCGCCGTTTATGGTAATTTTCCTGTAGCTCTTGTGTCAATTGACTTTTATACGGATAAAAATGCAAATCTTTTTGATTATTTTGAACGAACATGGTGGAGATATTCCCAATTCTCGCGCACGGCGTCGATGAGAGGTGCGCGGACGTTCACAAATACTCTGCCTCACTGCATCAATATTTTCTGGCATACGCTGACTAAGTTGTCGTCCAGGCTTTGTTTTATCTTTCAGTGTATGCAAATTTTCAAAATTATTTATTACACGCTGAATACTTGACTTGCTTGGCACATGATTTATACAAAAAAACACGCAATTTTCTTCGCGTATTCACGATTGAACAATTATTTAAATAAAATATTTTAATAACTTGAACGCGTTATTGCGAAGTAAGATGCTCCATAATTAATTGTTATAGACTATTCTCCATGACTGTCAAATATAAACTGACAAATAACAGTCAAATTAAAATGGCGGCCAAACAAAATCGGCCTGGAACATAAAACGCACCCTGTACATCAATACATACGAATTAATCAATCATCCTAGGGTTTTCCTATTTATTTGGTGTCTGCATATCGAATAACCTCTCATTGACGCGCTCTATCCAAGGCAATCAAGTTAAGATCTCTCACGTCTTGGTTAAAACTATACATCCACTTATTTTTCGTTCCACCTCTTTCTCTATCGTCATCATCTAAATGTTGTTTTATTTCTGCCAGGTTTTCCCTTCTTTTAAAGAACCTTGAAAACCAGGCAATATTCAATGTTTTTTTAGGGTTCACTTATGTGTTTTTTTTAGTTGCGATTCCTGAATATTATTTTAGCCACCCCTGGTAGAAAATGGCATAACAGAGCATAGAGAATGCGGCAAGTGGTCTATTTGCATGGCAGATGCAAGCAAACAGAACTACGCTTACCTGCTGTGCGATACTGCGCTATGTACACATACAAAGCTACTACATTATTTCAAAAGTAACAATGTCAATAACGCAGAGATACTCATAATGTAACAATACCATAGAAAATAACGGTTTTAATTGATTTATTTTAAACAATATTTCCATTCAAATACATATGGCGGATTTATTATTTTAAAATAATATTTCCATTCAAATACATCTGGAAGATTTGTTGTTTTTAAGCAATTTTCTAATTAACCAGCTTTTTTCACATAATTATTATCAGTATCCATGACCGTAGCATAAACTTAAATGTGGTTTTACTAATTCATATTACACTCGTACAATACTTCCATTAAAATACATCTGGCATATTTATTATTTTAAAGCAATCTTTTAATCTTATTAACCAGTTTTTTCTACAAAATTACGATCAGTATCCATAACCGTGATTTAAATAAGATCAGTATCCATAATCGTGACTTAAATAAGATCAGTATCCATAATCGTGACTTAAATAAGATCAGTATCCATAATCGTGACTTAAATAAGCTTTTACTAATTATTTTTATAAAGGATCTTTCAAATTGAGCGGTTTTTCTAATTCTATTTTTTTTTATTTTTAAACCCTAATAATTCAAATTGGCTTTGATTTCAAAAACCTTTTTATTGGTCATTAAAGTATAATGTATGACATTTAAGTACAAAAAAACCATATCCGCCAAATGTCCACCTCTTGAAGCTCCACAGATGTCCACTCTTTTGTCAAAAATTTCGATGACATTTTGGCATAATTACGGTTCTATGTTAGCTCACCAATAACGCGAATAATTTCATCCTTCAGTTTAGGAATTGATTAGGGGTCATTCTTATAGACCTGACTTTTCACGTAATCCCAGAGAAAATAGTCCAAAGGTGTCAGATCACAAGATCTTGGTGGCCAATTAACATCACCGTTTCCGGAGATTACAATACATGAAATAATTCAACAATTTGAACGCGATATTGTATTGTATACGACTCCATTTGTATAAATGTCATACATTACACTTCTCAAATGTCACAAGACCCAGTCAAGTTCGCGACGCTATCTGTGTTTTATCCAATAATTAAAACAACCGGTCAATTTGAAAGACCCTTTACAACACTTCCATTCAGATTTGTTTTTAATCTAATTTTGTTTATTTATTTATTTATTATTACACATGACAAGAAATATACATAATTTGCGAAAAAACAACAGGTAATTTAATTTGGACATACAATTTTAATGCAACTGGGTTGGTTGCCTTTCATTTGTCGTGTCCCCAGTAAACTAGGCTTTTGCCTGTATCTCACTGAGGATATGACCAACCAATCTATTGAAATATAAAAGATATCGATATAAAAAAAAAAGATAGCACAGAAGGGTGTGAAGCAATATAGATGAACTGAAAATCCAAACATACATAATATCACGCCATTTACCTGGTACGGTAGGCAGAGATAACTGAGTGCCAAACTTTATTATCTCGACATACTTCATTCAACTCTTCCACCACTATACACATGCACATACAACTCCAACGATTTTCCAGACTTTCTATGTTTTCTCTTTCAATAAAATAATCATTCATTGATCCAACAGTACATTAGTCTTCATCTACCTCACTTTTCATTCACACTTGCACGTTATATTTGTTTTGTTAGTCTTTCTTAATTTATTCGTTCTACATGTCCAAACCATCTCAGACTACTCGGCTAAATCATAATCAACACGTCAGCCTCAAGTTCACATTCATTCCTTATCACTTCATTTCATATTGTCATACATTATCACCATATATATTATTCTATAGAACGCATTTCTACAGCATTTATCCAGCTTCTATCAGTATTTTTCCTACATCCACGTTTCACGATCAATCATCGAAGTTGGCACAATAATATGTTATGGACTTTCATCTAAGCAGATTTTAATATCATCCGGTTCGAGTATATATATTTAGTGTCCTATTGACTTTGTTTTATATCACTACACGCCGTTCGAAAAAATATAAATTAAATAAAAAATATGACAGTAAAAATACCAATAAGTTTCAGTTTCTAAAAGACGATACGTATGTTTGGATGACCTCCGTGGCTTAGTTCGTAAGACGTTTGTCTCCCAACCCGGAGGTTGCGGGTTTGGTTCCCGCTAGAACTTAAGGCATCTTTAACACCTCTCTGGTTGGTTGGAAGTCATTGCCACACGGCAATAAGCCCGCCAGGCTGTACTGTATACAATGAAAGTGTAATACAATACAATATGTTTACATTTTTTTCAGTAGGAAATAAATACCTTTAAACTTTACGAACCACTGGTCCTATGTATAGTTTCGGTAATTCCGTGAAAATCCTATACACAGCATATTTACTTACTTTGATTGCATACGCTATTCGTGAATCGCTGACTGCACTCTACAGGCCATGCGCCAAACGCGATATCAAGGGGTTCCAACTACGAGTATATGCTCGACGATAACACTTTGCCACTCGTTGGACCATTTGTAAGTGCCCGCCTACATTTCACTTGAATACCATATTTAAAATATGGCATATCTGTTTTTAATGTAAGTAAACTTGTTACATTAAAAAAATGTGACAAAATAGACACATTATTTTTATTTACGGACTAGTTCATTGTGTGGTTTAATATTTCAAAAGGATTAAAGCAAGGGTGCGTCATATCACTCTGGTTGTTTAATATGTATAGATTATTCAGCCAGAAGAGTCATTTTGCAATAATGTGAGTAACAGTGCGTTTACAAAAACTTGTCACTTTACTTTTTTAATGAAGTGAAAAAGCAAAAAAATATATAATTTATGTTTTATATTCAACCATTGAAATTGAAATGAACATAGACGGTTTGTAAATTGAAAATACTGTCAGCTTGAATTGTAATAATCATAAAAATAAAATTGAAGGAAGTTTATTTCACATATTAATTGTTTATGCAAGTTATTTTCATAATATGATATTTTTGACAGTTAGTTACGATAGATATTCTTTCCTGTTTCTGGTACCCTTCAACACATCCGAGTTGGTGATTTGGACATATCGAAGATCCTTTTAGTTTGGCTTTTGCAATCGAGCCTTCAATTTTGTGTTTGTATTCAAGTTTTTTACACTTAAAAAGGTTACTATCAGATTTTCACTTAGTTTTTTATTCAACACCTTTCTGGTTGATTATAAGAGATTGCCACATAGCAATAAACTCACCAAATTGTGTTGTTTACAATAAAAGTGCTATACAATACAATAAAACTTGTACTCAGATTATCGTCGTTGCTGGGCCTCGTAGTCGAGGATCCCGATCCCAATTCAGGTGGAAAGCGAAGCTGTGTCCTGGAGTTTTTGTTTCTTTCACCTTTTTATCTCTTCTTTAAGTGTGTGAGCTGTTACCAGCAACTTCACCGACCACACCTATAAGATAATACATTTTCGATCAAGGGTGTAAATTTTTCTAGGGCAATCTTGGGCAGGTAATTGTGAACAATGACCTCATGAAAAGTAGCATAAACATAAAAAGGAGCACTTCAGACTTGTGTTATGAATCACAAATGGTATATCTTGGACCAAAAAAGATTATTTTTGACCTGTTACACCATTTTTAGTGTTTTTGAACCAAGGATATGACATATGGAACCTAAACATGTGGACTTCAGATTAAAGATAGATTGTTTTGTGTTTCACTTTCGTTATACAACACACCATCTTAAACCAATAAAAGAATATCTTGGACCAAGAACTGAGTATCTTGAAATAATTATTAATGAAAGATGTAGAATCTTGGACTAAAAAAAGGAGTATAATATGTGACCAAGAGATCTTCATCTTGAACCAAGGGAATATATCATGAACTAAGGACGGAGCGTCATGGGTTAAATAAAAGGGTATCTTGGAACAAGAACAAAGCATCTTGGACCAAAGAAAACTTTCTTCGACCAAGGAAATATGTATATCATGAACCAAAAATGGAGCATATTTAATTAAAGAAATATATATTTTAGACCAAGCACAAAGCATCTAAGACCAAAAAAACTATCTTGACCCATGGCAGTTCCTCTTGGACAGAGAAAATATATTATACACTAAAGACGGATCATCTGGAATCAAAAAAAAGATATCTTGGACACAAAGCCTCTAGAAACAAGGGCAGTGCGTCTTGTACCAAGAAAAGATACCATGAACCAAAAATAGAGCATTATAGATAAAAAAATACATATATTTTGGACAAAGTACAAAGCATCTTGAACCAAAAAAAACTGTTTAGGGCGCGGTCATCGTGGACCAAGGATTGAACCGAAAATTAAACATATTGCGTCTCGTCAGTGCCATAAAGGCTTTTGAGGCAAACCAATCATCGAGCCATTTTCGTAAGAAGTGAAGCGCTGTTCAGCAAGTGCGTGTCCCATCGATGCAAATAAGTAGTAATCGGGTGGAGCCAAGTCTGTTGAGTAAGCCGCATGCGAAAGTATTTGCCAACTAAACGCCTCAATCGTTTCTTTAACTCGTCAGTGCCATAAAGGCTCTGGAATAACTTCTCTCGCAGTATATTCAAAGAAACCCTTAATGAGCTTTGGCGATAATTGCCTCCATCATTCCGACTGGCGTGTTTGGTGTTCACCCTCATTTTTTATTCAAAATAAATATTTGTACATGCGAGATGGATTATTTGAGTTTACATGATAAATGTTGTGTTTTGACATCTATCTATATAACTTAAAGTTGACTTAAGTTAATTGACCCATTGTTTTACTTTATTTTTCATGAATTTAATGGCAAAACACATCTCCTTTGCAGATCGGATCAGGCCTGGGTAAATATTTAGGCTGAAGGGTCGCATCGATTGTTTAAATATAAGAACTGAAATATAATTATTAACTGTTGAAGCCGTGTAAGCTGAGATATTGAACGGCGTGTAGCGATAAGAAACAAATTCAATGTGGCACTATTACTCGAATCGAACAGTATCAAAATATGGTACAATAATAGTCCACAACTGCTGTTGGATAATACTCTTCATTCATTGGTTTCAAGTTGTCATTATTAAGGACTTGGACAACAATAATATTAATAAAATAACAATTTATATAGCGCCGTTTATAGATCAGACTTTCTTCAAGGGCGCTCTAACTTTTAACCAAATAAACAAAACCCATAACACTCTCATCATTCTTCGATATCACCACATTTCGAAAGCTCATAGTTTAATATAGAGGTGCTCTGTAGCGCATTGGACTTCCGTGCGGAAGGTCGTCGGTTCGAACCCCGTGCTATGCTACTCCCCTTGAATGACACAGGCATTTTAGTATTCGAGGGTACATCTATGAATTCGATCTTATCTATTCTTTCAAAAAGAGAAAAAAAAACATGCCGGTATGCTCAAATCGTCTCACTTTGGTGTGCCATCGGATCTAGTACAGCGGTGTGGCCGGTGAGTTTTGCTGGTGTGCAACAACTCACTCAATTAAAAAAACTCCACGCCACAGCTTCGCTTTCCAATTAAATTGACGTTGGAATGACGAGAGGATCCACGACTGCGAGACCCAGCAACGACGAACGATGATCATTCTTCGATATTACCACATTTTGAAAGCTTATAGTTTCTTTGTGGTGGCCTGTATAAGAAAGTATGTATGGTTCTACACCATAGATAAGTACGGAGAATATCTAGCTATTCAAAATTCGCATGCGTAATTCAGTATTGAAGTCCTTATTGCAGATAAGATCCTGTATTTTAAAAAAGCGGCTCCGTGTATCTCCATTTTAATTTTTATTTCTTGAGACTGGTCTCATTGATATTTTCCAAAAATAAATAAATAAAATCTGCGGATTGATTAAAATGGCCGCAAAAATTACAATAAGGCAAAGGGATGACCTCCGTGGCCTGGTGGTAAGACACTTGTCTGCCGATCCGGAGGTTGCGGGTTCGATCCCCTCTGGAGCCCAGATTTTTTTTAATAGGATTCCAGTCTGGTTAACACTTAGGGCTTATAAAAACATCTTTCTGGTTGGTTGGAAGAGATTTCCACATGGCAATAAAATCGCCAGGTTAAAAAAAAAGGGATAAGACTGAAGCTTAAAAGTTTGCCATAAAAATTCCCATGGCCAGACAGAAATTGGGTAGTCTTATAGCTTGGACACACCCACGTTAATACGTAAAACATTCAATATACTCGTATATAATATGTATAAAATCAACGGGTCGCGCCTATAGGCCATGCAACTTATGCACAACACGCAGGTGGTCAAAAAAAGGGGCAGCCACTGAGGTTTTTTTTTATTTATTCTGCATGTCAAGGAATGATACAATAATAATGTAACAGGAGTTTAAAGATATACATTTCAATGATAGTAAAAATAGCATATTACTATTCCCCTATCAAGCTAAATTACTATGCTTAAAGGAAAGATACAGTAATAATGTAACAGGAGTTTAAATATATACATTTCAATGATAGTAAAAATAGCATATTACTATTCCCCTATCAAGCTAAATTAATATGCTCAAAGGAAAGATACAGTAATAATGTAACAGGAGTTTAAAGATATACATTTCAATGATAGTAAAAATAGCATATTACCATTCCCCTATCAAGCTAAATTACTATGCTCAAATACTGCAGACCTGCTGGCTGACTAACTAGGAATTCCTTATGTAAGTCAACCAGCTTATCACATGTATCAATTAAATGCTTTCATCACTTAAAATAACATAAAAAAAAACATTGTCTAAATATACTAGTACGTGAGATTTACACTTTCATAGTTCAAGGAAGAAAATTTCTAAATACTACAATAGATACCACAAACCATAACCACAATCAAACCGGTACATGATGAACAAATACTAAGAAATCTGCATTTTAACGCAACAACTCATGGACAATAAGAAAATAAGTTCCCCTTATTTCTTTATTTCTTAATGTGCAACAACATTATCGCAGTTTCATTAATACCCAGAAAAAGGAGTCATTTCTTCAGTGTGCGTTTGATCTCTACCTAACCAGCTCGTTACTTGATCAGAAGGATTTTTCTGTTTATTGTTTACAAAAAAGTAAACATCCAGGTTTCTGCTCGCCCGTGTTAATTCTGCGTTATTTGAGTTTCTCTCCTTACACGAGGGAGTGTTTACTCTCATATAAGAGTTCGTTTGAAAATAAATCTGAAAAAAAATACATTTTGTATGCTAGTGTAGAATTTGTTTACACTCCTTACAAAGCAACCACTGACGTCATCATCAGCTGTTAATGAAAATTTCATTAATGTTAAAACATCACTTACTTTTTTAAGCAATTTAACAAACCTTTAGAACTATTGTTTCGATAAAATATAATAAAGAATAAATATAGGTTTATTGATAGCAACGTAACATAGTATGTACATACAGAGTGTCCCAAAGGGCAACGTCAAGCCGGTATCGAGGAAGAGGCCAGCTTATGACGGTTCAGAATTTTTAAAAAAATCTTGAAAAAGCCTTATACTTTTCGAGTTATAGGCCTTTCTTCGAAAATTGTGAAAGTAGCTACCCTGAGCCGAATGTTTGTATACTGTGACTACAAATTGCCATATTTTATGATTTTAATGGTTGTATCGCAATTCTAGATAACCCTACTGTTAGTCGGAGTCCGATATAAAACAAAAAAAAATCTGCACGTTCGAAAAAAAAATTGTTTTTGTCCGATCATAAAAATTAATATTTTTTATCAGCTAACTTTAACTCATCATACTGTAAAAATAATGTACTACGCTAACCTGGCAAGTTATATCAAAATATGGCCTGTTTAGTCAGAATTTCAAAATGGTACAATACATACCTACTACTCTTTTAAAAATAATTTTAAAACATTAATTTCTGTAATTAAAGATCAAATTCAATCAATTTGATCGAGACAAACGGTACTGCACATGAACGAGTTAGAGTAAGACAGCTAGTGTCGCCATTTTTGATATGTAATATCTAGTTCCTGTCAAAAATGGTGACTTGATCACTGTTTAACTTTTATGATCGGACAAAAACAATTTTTTTTTCGAACGGGCAGATTCTTTTTGTTTTATATCTGACTCCGACTAATAGCAGGGTTATCTAGAATTGCGATACAACCATTAAAATTAATAAAATATGGCAATTTGTAGTCACAGTATACAAACATTCGGCTCAGGGTAGCTTCTTTCACAATTTTCGAAGAAATGCCTGTAACTCGAAAAGTATAAGGCTTTTTCAAGATTTTTTTTTAAATTCTGAGCCGTCATAAGCTAGCCTCTTCCTCGATACCGGCTTGACGTTGACCTTTGAGACACCCTGTATAAATATACTCATGTATCCTGAAATTACATATACTCATATGTCAGAACAATGTCGAAGAAAATACATTTAAGAGAGAAGGTACCAAAAATCTAGGCTCATTTCATAACATTTACCCAGTCAACATAACCCCCCCCCCACCCCCCATAGAGGGCCGCGAAGACATCAAATGTTTTTCAGCCCACAGTACCGTTGAACATATATTTTTTTTTAAATAATAAATAAGCAGTTAAAACAATCAATTCAGTTAATACAAAAATAGGTTCACCGATAAAAAATAGCATGGAAAATACAATATACACACACATACATATATGTACATCCCGCAATTACATACACATTCCAAGGCAAAGGAAACGAAAACACATTCAAAAGAGAAACAATTAAAGTTCCAGGCTCATCCCACAACACCTTCCCCGACGAGACACCCCCCCACCATTAAGAGGGTGATCTCAGCTGCAAGGACAACAGACATTACCCAGCTCACACTCTCGAGCACATTAATTATTGTATAATATAAAAAATGACAATAAACAGTAATATAAAAAATGTTAAAAAAGTAAACCCTCAAATGCTTTCCTTTATTTACCCTCCTAAACATATGAGCTTATAATGCGTAAAAATTACAATAACTAGTAGCAGTAGTACAAAAATTGTAAAAAAAAATTAAACTCACACACACACACCACCTCAGATTCATTGTCAGCGAAAAATCAAATAAGATTCCAAATAAAGTTTTCGAAGACATTTTTTTCAGCTGCTAATGATCTTCCTATAAAATGAAAGAAAAAACTTAAATTTTTATTTCGACGTATTGTTTTCCCTTTCTTTATGACATGTCCCATAATGAGCATACCTACCAGTGGCGTGCCAATTTTCATAATAAAATATTTATTTCGTAATTACCAGTTTTGCATTTAAACACGTTCGACCTTTAAATTTCAAAAATCTCGCCTTGGATGTTTTTTTGGATATTGCATATTTTTTTTAATATACAAATGTGGAATGGCCCGTTCCTTAGTGTTTGAGATATGGGTGACGTGTGCGGCTTTAAGAACCACTCGAAGACAACCCTTTTTGAAAGGTCTTATCAAAATGTATGATTATACGAGTATATGAACACTAAATATTAGGTCTTACATATGAAATTGGCGTTTTGTTTGGGAGGAACATAAAGTTGATTTTTTTTAATATAATATATTTATTTAATCAAAGTATGTACCATTGCTATCTATGCACTTTTGCCATCTCATAGGTAGTTCATCGATCCCTTTACTAAAAAGCCATTCGGACGGGAATCAATAAAATCTTTGAAGTCGGTTTGGACTGCCCCATCGGAGTTGAATTTTTTCCCTTGCAAGAAGTTATCCAAATTTCGAAAAAAATAGTAATCTGTTGGGGCAAGGTCCGGAGAGTACGGTGGATGTCTTAGACATTCCAATTGAAGCTCTTCTAATTTGGTAGCCGTCTGTTGTGCAGTGTGTGGTCTAGCGTTATCATGAAGCAGCAGTGGCCTAGAGCGATTAACCAGCCTCGGTTGTTTAGCAGCTAGCTTTTCCATCATGGTTTGCAGTTGCTGACAATAGACATCTGCCGTAATCGTCTGGCCAGATTTAAGAAAGCTATAGTGAACGACACCAGCACTAGTCCACCAAACGCTCACAAGTAACTTTTTTGGAGTCAATTTTCGCTTGGGGCATGGTTTGGCTGGTTCGGCAGGGTTCAGCCATTGCGATGAGCGCTTCCGATTATCATACAGGATCCACTTTTCATCACAGGTAATGATTCGATTCAAAATCCCTTCATTATTGTGCCGGTTGAGTAATGCAACGCAGCAGTCAACGCGCGTTTGTTGATTTGCTTCACTCAATTCGTGAGGTACCCACCTTTCAAGCTTTTTCACCTTCCCAATTTGCTTCAAGTGGATTAAAACAGTGTTATCACTAACACCGCAGCCTGCAGCTAACTCGGACGTGGTTTGCGATGGATCCGCTTCCACAATAGCCTTCAATTCTTCATTATCAGCTTTGGTCTCCGGCCGTCCACGGGGCTTTTTCTGCAGGTCGAAATTTCCAGAACGAAAACGTTGGAACCAAAAACGCACTGTGTTTTCTTTTGCGGCACCGTCGCCATACACATCATTAATCCTTCGAGCCGTTTCTGCAGCACTGGTGCCACGGTGGAACTCGTACTCGTAAATAACGCGATATTTCAAGTTTTCCATTTTGTAAACTGAGTGACGCAAAGAAAAAAAACAATTGAGGAAAAAACAAATGAATTATAATTTTCGAAACACAAATACTTGAGTAAATAGCTGTATAAATTTGAATTTGGAATTCCTAACTAAAGAGAAGATATTTGAGATCAAAGTTGCCAGTACGGCAAAACGCCAATTTCATATGTAAGGACCTAATACATATACTCGTATTTCGCTACACCCAAAGCCGAATGTGTTACTATCACATATCGGAAGGTCTACAAAGGTTTCTTTGTATTTAGCCTTCCCTTGGTAAGTTTTCTGCAGTTTTTTACCAATATAATTTTGTTAACATATGCAGATGTAGGGAGGGACTAATAATTGCTGCGGCCACTATTTTTACATCCTTATAATTGACATTAACATATTTATTTTGCAATATTTCTAATAAATCAAAAATAGTGGATTCGAATCCCAAGTTAGTGTCCTTGAGGAGTGCCTCTCTAAACGGCGCTACATAATAATTATTATCGTTATTTTAGAATAGACTATAATAGGGCGGCTTAATCAAATTATTATTATCGTTATTTTAGAATAGACTATAATAGGGCGGCTTAATCAAATTATTATTATCGTTATTTTAGAATAGACTATAATAGGGCGGCTTAGTCAAATTATTATCGTTATTTTAGAATAGACTATAATAGGGCGGCTTGATCAAATTATTATTATCGTTATTTTAGAATATACTATAATTGGGCGGCTTAATCAAATTATTATTATCGTTATTTTAGAATAGACTATAATAGGGCGGCTTAATCAAATTATTATTATCGTTATTTTAGAATAGACTATAATAGGGCGGCTTAATCAAATTATTATTATCGTTATTTTAGAATAGACTATAATAGGGTGGCTTAATCAAATTATTTTTAATCCGTCAATAATGGGGGATTTGATTCTAGAGTAAGAGCGCTCTTGAAAAGAGTCTGCTCCCTAAGCGACGCAATATAAATTGCCCTTTTATTAATTTTATTATTGTTATTTTGGAACAGTATAGTAGGGCGGCCGAATCGTATTCTTTTAAATCTGTCAATAATAATGGGTTCGATTCTCGAGTAAGAGCGCTCTTGAAAAGAGTCTGTTCCCTAAGCGACGAAATATAAATTGCCCCGTTTATTAATTTTATTATTGTTGCTTTAGAACAGACTATAGTAAGGCAGCCAAATCGTATTGTTTTAAAACTGTCAATAATCGTGGGTTCGATTCTCGAATAACAGCGCTCTCGAGGAGAGTCTGCTTTCTAAACGCTGCCTTTTATTAATATTATTTTAGAACAGATTATAGTAAGGCGGCCATTATTGTCACAGTACTTGGGCAGTCAATTGCCTAGACGCGTGCCTGAAGACTAGTGCTCATCTCTCGCAGCACACGAACGAAAGAAAGAAGCTGGGCTGAGGTTGCGCAATGGCCAGATCTGATCTGCCATTATTCCGCCTTTTCTCGATCACTTTCACTCCGTTCTGAGCTGTGATTAATCGACATGCCGGCGTGCACAATAAAGGCTAAATTATATGGAAAGATGTAGTAAGAATTACTGCTACACTTGGTTATATCTGTATTTAAACTTGATTACAACAAGCATTATATTTTTTCCCACCCCTTTATTTCTCACTCAGTATTTTGTTGTCCAGAAGAAATTTCCTTTTGAGTGATATTTACATGTTGTAGAAAACAGTCAAAAAATGGTACGAATTATTTGAAAAATGGCCTTACTTTCATCGTTGTGTTGAAACTTTTATAAAACCGTTTCTGCGTAGAAACATCCAGCCCATTCGTAAAAATGTCCGGCGCCAAAACTATCGTCAATACTCTTTTTTTCATCTTAAACAGTGCATCTGTTTTCAATTCTCTTTATCAAATGTTGTCCTCATTTATTTTTCTGTCATACATTCTACGTTACGTTTTCACATATACCACTTATATCTTATTAATTTAAAAAAGTCAAATAAATGCTATTTTATAATAGGCACTACATTACTTAAAGGTGCAATCGGCAAGTTTATTGCCCTAGGGCAATTTATTTCAATATACCAGAGAATACCATCTCGGAACCGTTTAATGCATCCTATTTTTAGAACGATACAACTTTTATAAGGAATACTGCTATATCGTGCGGAAAACTTAAGATAAATTGTCTGGCTGAATAAATGCAAAAGGAAGATGGAATTCTGTAACTTGCGTTTTGCTGATGACACCATCATAGCGGCGGTATTCAGTGGAATGGAACAGAAAAATAGCGCGGTATGAAATCGGAGAAAGAAATGTTTGGCTTGCACATCAATGAGATCAAAACAAAACTAATGGTCATTGATCGGTCAAACACGGACTTGCAGAACTTGGGACATGAGTTTGTTAACCAGAGCTCCTTGATCACTTACAGGAGTTCCTGTAATAACGAGATAATGCACAGAACCCTGATGACTAAGGGAGCAATACATCACCATGGAGTCATATGAAGAGATCCAAGAGTCGGTTGCCCTCGTTTTCTCCATTTTTTATATGATGTAGAAACCTGGACATTCATGACATGCTATAAACAAATAATTAATGCCTTAAGATACGATATTGGAGGCGACTCTTATGTATTGCATGAACTACTTTATTGAAGAACTCGGAGTTGAGACGCGTCTGTTTGTGATGTGTGTAAAAAGAATCATACGATACTTTGAATACAACTCGATAAACTTGAACAATCAATTCTGTTGGGAAAAGAGAATGACAAAAGAAGCAAAGTTCGAGCACAGATCTGATTGAGTGACCTGGTGTAAAAGCCAGCAAAGTGTTCATTTTAAGAGACACTACATAGAAAAATAGATAGGCAGTACTGGAAAGGGATTCTTATGGTGATCACGATCTTCAGAATGACTTGAAAAGATGAGTGATGAGAATAGAAAAATAGAATGGAGAAAGGGAAAGACACGATGTTTTATTGAATGTACATATAATAATTTTTAAGTGCTTAATGAAATGTTCCGAATACTGAGCCATCTACTGTAAATTATAGGTAGAATCTATTGCGCTTGATCTCTTTAATAATAAGGTTTTACAAGTAATTGTGTTCACGCTTCACGCGTGTGGCCAATTAGAGAAATTTGTTTCTATTGTCTATAGAAATAATCATTATTTATATTACACGTGCGTTTGATTTGATTTCTCCAACACTTTTATTATCCATAAGTTTTTCTTCATCGCGTGTTCTAAGCTGAGCACCGTGGTCCTCTGCTATGTCTCGAATTCCGCGTTACCACTTGTCTCTCACTCGGAGTTACCACTTGTCTCGAACTCGGCGTTACCACTTGTCTCGAACTTGATGTCACCACTTGTCTCCGTCTCTTTCGGTCCAAGGGTCATGTTGAATGCACAGCTTATAGACAATTCTTTTAACTCCTCTGTTTGATCCAATCATCTCACAGAACATCTTTTTCTTGCTCACCTTTCCTCAACTGTTCCCGTGATCACCAACTTCCCTAGACTTCTTTCTTTCGGTAATCTCCATTTTTTGAATAATAGAGATGTTGGACCATGGAATACGGAACATCCGCTTCTAGCACCGCATCTCGAAAGCACCTATCATTTTTGTTTCCTTCTTTCTTTTTCATAAGTTATTCAGATTTATACCGTCAGGTGTCTAGCACGAATCAGTAAGTATAAAATTTCGAAAAAAATGTGATTTTTGGTCATTATTGTCAAATGGCCATGTCAGGTTAAACATACATCTATTGTATAATTTGAAAATGAAACTGAAAGTGAAAATGAAACAAAACATATACGCAGAAGATACTGCGTAACGCGAGTATTCCAATTTCGAAACATGCTATCGAAGTCAAACAGGTCGGTAAATGAAAGATAGGTAATTGCAATATTAAATTACATCATTTATTTTTTTAATTAAACATTTATTTTGTACTTTTTTACGAAACAAATGAAAATATCTTTATTGATATTCGCACGTTTCGAGTACAAACGTACTGAAAAATAAAGTAATTATGTAAAATATCACACAATTTGATGATGTTTTGATGGATGAAGTTAACTAAATTCGGTGCGACCGTTAACTTTTGAAATTAATACAAAAAACGTTTTAAAACGACTGGAAGACCCAGATTGACAGAAAAAGAGTGTTACTGAAAAACAAGAACAACTACGTCTACGGCGAAAAACGATGTAAGCTGAATAAAGAATCTCTTAATGAGGATTGAATGTCATAGGTATCTAATGAAGATCTAGAACCGAAAGAAGAGACGCTAGCAGGCTAAGGCAAATAATGTGATGATTGGCAATATGCAGCAATAGCAGAGCAGGGACGATAAGGGACAGTGGTGTTGTGGGATAGAATGCGAGTTGGTGTAACAATTAATAAGTATTTAATAAGAAGGGGAATGAAAGGATTAGGGATGAACGCGAAGTTAATGCTGTTGTGATAAGTAAGATGAACAAGAGTATGCTGAAATGGTTTGGACATGTGGAGCGAGTGAATGAAGAAAGACTAACAAAAAATATACATATCCAATATATACGAGTATGTCCAAATGTGAATGGAAGGCATAGTAGAGGAAGACCAACTTAAAAAGTATCAAGTGCATGTATTGAAAAAAGGAAAAGTAAGAAGTAACAAATTATGGTATAGGAGCTCTGTGAGTAAAAGCGAAATATGTTATGTGTGTTAAGATAGGAAAGTCTGACACACTGCCATCTCTGCTTACCCCAGCGGAAAAACAGAGGGATGATACGTATGTATATTTTTGTTAAGTTTATTTAATGCGGGACACAAGTGATACATGGTTTGCTCTTATATAGGGCAAGACAAACTTATAACAATACTGCACAAAATATATTCATAGCATTGTGACAGAGTATTGTCAATATAGTGAATACAAAATGTACCCACATATCAATAATTTTAGATTGTAAAATGATCTGCTCTCTTCGAATAAATGCAGTACACCATGGGTTAACCTATGTGGTATATATGCGTAATTATGTCTCATAATTTATTAAGTTAAGGAGAATTTATGACAAAACAATCAAATAATAATCAATAATCATTAGAAATCATCCGCCTATTTTGTCATGTTTATAAAATAACCTAGTTTACTGGGGACACAGCAAAAGTAAAGCAACAAACCCGTATCCATATAATTTGAAACCGGCCACTTCAAATTACAGTAGAACACTGATTATACGTGGTAATTGAGAGACACTCATGCCCGGATAATTGAAAAACAAGGTTAATCCAAATGATTTTTTTATTGAGTTAAATATTTCAAAAATTGAAATGCTAGATAAATTTTGCTACGAAAGAGTAGTACACAAACAAGCTTTCTCAATGTTTGATAGATACAACCGCTAAATCCGATATCATACCATGGCAATTTATGACAACTTTTGTGTCAGTATGGATGCAGGGAAATACTGCCAACTTACTAGCATTAGTCGATTGGTATAATATAAATTATATATTTTATAACAGTTTAGGTCCTTGCTTTATAATTTTCAAAATGTGGGCATTCATTAAAAATTTGGAAAAAACAATTTTCTAAGATTACTAAAAAAAATATGTACTACAGAGGACCTCGGTTAATTTGACTCACGGATGATTGAGCTCCGGATAATCGGCGCTCTACCTTACTTCTTTTTGCTGTCTTATTTTGCATATACTCGTACATTCTATCAAACTATGTAAAGTCAGTTGTATAGTAGATACTTACATTTGTGTACAAATAATATTTGGTGTTGTCATAGTTAGTATTTAAAAGATATTATTCAATTATTGTCATAGATTGAACATTTGTACTTTTCAAATGTTATTTGGAGTGAGGTGGTGCATACCGGTGTGAGGAGTTAACAATTTCATTGAAGTTTTTTTGTTTTAGGGGTTGATTTAAGTTTTTATAGAGGCGTCCTTTGTGTCTCTACATTGAATGGTGTTATTGTTTAAACAGTAAGAAGTTATCTGGTGTGATGAGCAAGGATTTTTGAATTTGTCACAAGAAGGTTATTTTTCCCACTGAGATGGCTCGCCACCATTCTACATAAAGAAGTAAAGTATCTCCATAATAGAAAAAAAGTATGAACTTTGCAATCAGGATTATATTTCAAAGTCATCATTTTTTACTTTAAAAAATCCAATATTATTTGATAGCTGTCACTTGTTAATTGATATGAATATAAGAAATCAAATAACAATGCCATAAATGTATTTATTAAAAAGAGATGACAACTTTTGAAAAGGAAAATACAAATGTCTAAATGAAAAAGCACTTTGTAATGAATGAGAAGGGTTGATTCTCCTAACATTTAAAATATCAATGTTCAATTACCAGATTTGCTGATATCACTCTTACTTACATTTTATAATACTTTTGCTATGTAAATAAATTAATTTGGTTGTTAACCGGTTCACTGCCACGAGCGTGTTGACGCGCTCTCCGATTCAGTGCTCGCCAGGCCGGCCATACAAAATTTACGCGTAAACGGGCTCTCCTTTGAGCTTGTCGCAAGCCAATATCAAATCCAATTGTAATAATTTATAAATTATAACACATAGTGACATCTATTGGGATGGTAAAAAAATACTTAAATATTACAATTTACCGATATTATCAAAGTTACAGTCATCTTTCTAAAAGCTTTCACTGACAGTCAATACGTGTCTCTGATACAGGGTTACCGACTACATTTTTTTGCGACGTAATTGCGATAATTTATAATGACTTCGTTTGTATAATAGTTTTGTTCAGTGGTTGATTTTTAACTTTTGTGCGTTATTTTTGTTAATTTTTCAAAGTATTTATTTACAAAGTGTGTTTTCATGTATTCTTTGGTTATTGGCAGTAGTTTTGCGTCTTAATACGATGTTTATATAGACTTTATACGGTTATATTTTATAGTTTATTTACCTTTTGTGCTTTATTATACATCATACAGATAATTTGTTGATTTTAGTTTACAAAGTATATTATATTCCACTATATTTATAAGTAAACGTATTTTCTGTGTCAAGTTGTGACAACCCTGACATTTTGTGAATATTTAAACTGTGTTTTGTGAGTGAACGGCAGCTCAAACGCCCCATGGTGTATATATTTAGTAAGTTTTCATAATATCCTTTATATCTGTATACAAAAAATATAAATTTATTAGGTTTTGTTTTTGTTGAAAAAATCCCGGCCTGCTGGGTACGGCCATACTAATAACTTCCGGCACTTAAAGGGTTAATAGTAAATATAAAGTTTTCTGGTAATCAGATACATACTCTGTTCTAAGTTTCGGTTCATTCAATTCTACATAACTAATATTAAAGAATGCCATTTTCATTTTAAAAATTATTATAATTTAACTCATTCGTTAACACCCTGTCGTATAACTCATAACTGAGTATCGCGAATCCCATGATAGCGTCTGATAACTCCTCTCCATCGATCTTTGCATTCCGCCGTTAGAAGGGTAGTCCTGTTGCATCTCTCAGTTGGTTAGTCCAACGCATTGAGATTCTTCCTTTCGCGCATAGTTCTTCCACACTTCTAGTAACCACAGACCTCTCCAAACTGTCTCCTTGGCCACAAGCAATGTGCCCAATGAATCGAATGACTCGTCGAAGACAATCTGTAGGATTTTCAGTTCTTCGACAATGAAATCAAAAGTTCGCTTTGCTGCTTATGGAATTCCTAACATCCTTCTCCAGTACCACATTTCAAATGCATCTATTCTACGTCATTCATTATTTTACGAGGAACTCATTATTTTATTGAATATAACCTTAAAATATATGTACATTTTACTGTTTCTGCAAGACAAAATTCAAATTTCAAGTATTATAGAATTTAATTTGTTGCAACCTTTATTTTGGCATAATTATAAAGTACTATATTTGTGTTGCTTAATGCTTTGATAAAAATTTACAGTAAGCCTAATTATCATTGTCGTCGTTGCTGGGCCTTGTAGTAGAGGATCCCCTCACCATTCCAACTTTAATTCAGTTTGAAAGTGAAGCTATGCTGTGGAGTTTTAGTTTCTTTATTCTTTCAGTGAGTGAACCGTTGCACACCAGCAAACTTACCAGCCACACCGCTGTTCTAGATCAGAACACAACAGCTTGTTTTTTTCCTTTTTTTTTTAAAGATGTATTCTTATACCCAAGAATAATAGGTGGAAAACCTGTTTGTGTAATTCGAGAGAAGTAGCCCAGTGTGAGGTTCGAACTGGCGACCTTCCACTCAGAAATCCAGTGCGTTTCGGCGTAGTCTTGCACCTCAAGTCTAATAATAAAATCAATCCAGAAGTAAATCGGTTAGGAATCAAACCTTGGATACTTACTAATTTTATATTTTATATCCTAAATACATCATTTAAAATTTACATTATTTTTATGTTAAGACGAACCATCAAGTACAAGGTACAGAATAATATTAACTCTCCATTTTGTGGATTTAGAGAACGGTTTCAATAGTCAAGTTCTGTGATGAAGTGGTCTTAAGTATTCCTTAATCACAAATAACATATATTTGACCTAAATAATAAAACAATCAGGTGAAATAATATCAATCTACATTCACATCTTTACACACATTTTAATTCCAAGTTATCACACGGACAATTATAAGCGCATCACACTCTTAAGAACTACATCAAAATCGTATCGCAGAACACTAATCATTACAAACTTTACTTTGCGTGTCCATTAAAAATTATATTATTTTTTTCTTGCACAGTCCTGGGCCTTGTGGGCCCTGGCCTGTTGTGTGTACTTTTTTGATAGCAGATAGTATAATTCATGTTAGTATTTTGATATTTATATCTTTTAGTATAGCATCTTTTATCAATATGCAGATCACATTTTTGATAGCACAATGATAATTGAGTGAATCATTTCTGAAGGGATTTATATTCAGCCTCACATCGGTACATCTTCGGACTGATTGCTACTCCGATCTAGTGGCATCAAAGGGTAGTTTTGCTAAATTTAAAGTTTTCTGTAAAAATACTGACAACTTGCTAAGCTGTTTGAATGTCAGGCCTTCAACTGCTTATTAACTCGTCCAGTGCTGAGAACACGCGTGGCGTGTCCATGTGAACATCGGCTTCATGCTCAGAACACGCGCGGCGTGTCCATGCCTAAATATTGTTAGTATATTACATCAGCATATGATATTCGTCATTATTTCGGAAGATTCCGATCATTCGGGCGTTTGCGCATGTGCAACGCATTGTAAAGTTGAGGTTACACCCGCAGTTGTAAATAATATTTTTTCTAGTTCTTAGTGCGTTTGTTTTCATTGTGAGACTTGATAATAAAAATAATTGGACTATTTCTCTAGCGCTGTTTTGTGAAAAGGTTACTCACTGCAAGGGATATTTTGTTTATGTTTTCTAGTTATTTTCAATTTTGAATGAGTGACATAGTGAATTGTGAGCAAAAATAAGTGCCTTTTAAAAAATATATTATAGTAATTGGTGTATACATAGTGATATTTAGTATCATATAAGTTTCCTTTTTGATTTTACGAAAAAAAATACGTTTACCTTGAAAAATGGATCGCCCATCGAGCTCTAAAAGACAAAAGATTGAGGATGATATGGATGATTCATTTAGTGACGTTAGTGATGAGGAATTCACCATCATCGAGGACGATTCTGAATTTGAGTCAGATATTGAAAATGGTGACAATATTCAAATTCAAACTGTTTCACAAACATCTAGAACACCAGATGTTAGCTCTACGCAATGGTTGAATATAAAAAAACAACCAGCCTCTATACCATTTTCAAAAATACCCGGGTTGAAAATTGAGATGTCAAGTAAAGAACCAATAGATTATTTTGATTTGATTTTCAATGAAGATTTGTACAATATTGTGACAACCCAAACTAATTTGTATGCTGTTGAAGTATTGTCGAAATCAGAAGGTGATACAAGCAGAATCACGCGATGGAAAAATGTCACTAAAGACGAAATGAGGATGTGGCTAGGTTTACTACTACACACCAGAACAATACGTTTGAACCGGTTGAGTGACTACTGGAATACGGACTACCTATTCAATTTACCGGCATTTTCACAATTTATGTCAAGAGATAGATTTTTATTCATCTTACGGGCACTTCATTTTAACAATAATGAAGAAGATCTGTCGAGCTTGGCAAAAGTCAGGGCATTGATTGATTTTTTCAATGGAAGGATGGAAGTAATTTATGATCCACACAAACAACTATCGATAGATGAATCATTAGTTCTTTGGAGAGGCCGATTGATTTTTCGCCAATATATAAAAGGCAAAAAGGCCAAGTATGGTATAAAACTTTACATGTTAGGGGAATCAAGTGGATTGGCCGTAAAAATAATTGTATATGGTGGATCATCAGATGAAGAGTTAGGTGGCAAAGGCCACACTAATAAAGTCGTTCAGAAATTGCTAGAGGGGAAGACAGGAGCCGGATATTCAGTTTACATGGATAATTTCTATAATAGCGTTCCTCTTACAAAAAATTTATTGAACCAAAACACATATGTCACAGGAACACTACGAGCAAATAGAAAAGAAACCCCGATCGATGTTATAAATAAAAAACTAAAGAAAGGAGAAAGTGTGAGTCAGTACACAGAAAATGGTATATGTGTTACCAAATGGAAAGACCGCCGAGAAGTCTTTATGATTTCTTCTGAATTCGATGGGGACCTGTCTGATAGTAAAAACCGACATGGTCAAGTGGTCACCAAACCAAATATGGTAATAAATTACAACAATCATATGGGTGGTATAGACTATCATGACCAGATGTTAGCTTACTACCCATGCAAAAGGAAAACATTACGTTGGTACAAAAAGTTGGCCATTCATCTATTCCAGACGATGTTATTGAATTCTTGGCATTTATACAATGCAGACAATTCACAGAAAATGCCGTTGTATGATTTCAGGCTATTTATAATCAAAAAATTACTAGGTCCACCTCCATCATCAATTCCGAGACAAACAGTACAATCAAAAACCAAAATACATCTGCCGAAGTTTTGTGAAAAAGACACTGATAATAAAATCAAAAGACGCAGATGTAGGCAATGCTGGGATACAGCTAAGAAAAGAAATGCTTCATTATTCTTTTGTCCAGATTGCCCCACACAACCTGGTTTTTGTTTGGATCCTTGTTTCCAACTTTACCACAAATATAAAATTATTTTAAAAAAATTATTGTGTACACCTAATTAGTAAGTACATTTTTCTGTTAGTTTTTATAAAATGTTTTTTGTAATATAATGTTCGAAAAATGTCATAAAAACCTCCATTCAATACCATTACGATATGCGTCAAAATACCGACATCACTCTTATCACACAAAAAAGTCACTCAAGTACGTTTGATAAAAATAAAAAAAGACTGGGTATCTCATTTTGCGCCGAATTACCAATGGACAAAATAAAAATAACATAAAAATAAACACATTTGAAAAAGGACAAAAAAATATTTGCTTGAAAATATTTAATTTATTTGAGAATATTTTTTACCTTCGCTGATTCGTGGATCGAATTTTTGAACCGGTGTAAAAGGGAACGATGTATAAATTATATATATAAACAAATTCTATATTTATGAATATATATTTTCTTAAATGTAAAATTTGTTTTACTTCCGTGAAAATATTACGCGATGCAAAAATATTGCGCACTGATCCGCTCTCATGGAAATTGTCTCAGCAGTGAACGAGTTAAATACATTTCCTGCACTGCGAGTAATTTTTCTTCTCCCCTGATGTCGGACCTTAAGTCAGTCCTAGCTACTATTCTTTTCACATGCAGGTGTGTTGCCGCAGATGGAGTTCTTTTGGGTAGTTTCTAATTTGTCATTAAGTGACATTGCACTCATGAAAAAATAAAAAAGATTTCGAACTTCCAGTATAAATTGTGCTGCATGGGGATTTATTTTGTCCCCCATAAGTGTTCTTGGTGGTCGGATTAAACTGTGTATAACATTTTTATTTCTGTATTCACTCTGAATATTGATGGTATTTTATAAAAATTGAAAAATAATAAGCCATGGTGAATACACAAAAAAATCAATTAAAACTGTAAATTACTTTATTTAAAAAAAATAGACATCTAAAATATTATTTATTATATAAAAATATACAAAAAATAAGTTTTTCTTAATATTTAGAATAAAGTTTACTGACTATATACATTGTATAGTTTGACTTAAAATAATGGCCACTTGGGAGAATTCATCAATCCAAAATAAAAAGATTGGTTAACCTAAAACTCCTTTAATTAAAACACTGTGGTACAATGTGACCCCAATATAATAATGTATATCTATCTACATCAAAATATGTAAAATTTTCCTCACTTTTTTCATATAATAAGCAAGTTTTTTTCTCCTGTTTAAGATAAAAATATTAAGAAAATATTTCTTAGAAACATTTATTTCACGCAAAATAAATTCCCATTCATTTAGTAGATGGCCCCACCCTTCAACATATCCAAACTAGCATTGAATTTGAACTAGAAACAACATTGCCTTTGGCGCTATTAATCAAGCCTTCGGGTTTTAGAACCACTAGAGTACGCACAGAGCCTCCATAATTTAATCTCATGTAAAGATTCAACAGCACTTAGAAATATGAATATTGTTTAAAGATGAATTCTTTAACCATACTGGTACTATTTCATTACATTTTTTTCAGATATTATTGATAATCAAACTCGAGACCCCTCAGTGAAGGTCCAGTTTTATTATAATCAAGCCACAGAGGTTATCCCCAGCTGTGATAAAAAAAACTGTAATATCCGATCACAAGTAGTGGGATTCAAACTGATGACTATTGATAATCAAACTCGAGACCCCTGAGTGAAGGTCCAGTTTTATTATAATCAAGCCACAGAGGTTATCTCTAGCTGTGATAAAAAGAAAACTGTAATATCCTATTACAAGTAATGGGATTCAAACTGATGACTATTTCCTCAAAACAGTGGTCCGTTGAACATATTATAAAGTACCATATTATTATGTATCACATATCAATCTTAAAACTAAGACAAAAACTTTATTTTATTAACCTGTTGTTTAACTTACTCTTATCCTTAAAATATGGATATAAAAAAATAGTTAAACTATATGGCAATGATAAATAAAAGAGAGAAAATTTTTCAAAAATACAAATAAATTACAATATATAAAAAGATAAACATTTCCTATATTATAATTTGCTTTTCTTGTATATACAGTACAGCCTGGCAAATTTATTGTTATATGACGATCTCTTTCGAGTAACAAAACACGGATTGAAGAAGTGAAAACAGGACTAGAACCCTTTATTGATAAAATTTAGTGTTAGTGAAAATCAAACCCGCAACATCCGAGTTGAAAGATATCTAAGCATCTTACCACTAGGCATCAGAGGTAACCTTATTTTAAGTGAAATAATAAATATATTATACCGCATATGAGGATATATCATACAATCTATCGCAATGTTTAATAAACCCTGAATAAAGTAGCATGGATATTTGATAAAATATTGCTACCAGTTTATATTATAAAATAAGTACCAAAATATTGGTTGTAAAAAATCTGCTAATGATCACTGTATAAATTTAAAAAATGTATAAAAACTGTCTATACAGTGGAACCTCGGTTCTCGAATGTCTTACTTCTCGAACATATTGTTTAAATTCGGTTTTTGAGCATACATTTTCAATGACCATGCCATGTCTTGCTTCAGAATTAAAAACAAGCCTCATTTGACAGGTTTTTAGTGAGACAGAAAAGAGAAAGAACCCCTGAAGGACAGTCATCTGACGTTTTTATGCAAGGTGACTGCTTTTCCAAACAATAACACTCTCCTCTGCTCCACCTGCCTCACCACCTTCCATTTACACCATCAACTCTCCTCAGTACATGTAAAGTGCAGTTCATTTTTCATTTATTTAATATATTTATTGCATTGCCAGGTTGTGTAGTTTTGGGAGTCTGTAACAGGTAAGTCTAATCTACATTATTTCTCGGTTCGGTTTTCGAACAACCTTTTGAAACGTATTAAGTTCAAAAACCGAAGTTCCACTACAATTGTTTTAAATCATGTGATGCTTTTGCAGCAACAAACAACCGTTCTTAATCTGTTGAGCATGTAACAACATCCTTTGTGTCCTTCGAAGATGATAGTAAAATTTTAATTGATCAGACAATAACTTCAATATATCATAATAGTAAAACAAATAACAATATCCATACTAGTTATAATTTATAATTAATATATATTGTATTAATTATTCAACATTACATTACAGTTACAAAAGCTTATTAAAGATTGGAATAATATATAATGAGGTATTTCAGAGAGTAAGAAAATACAATATTAAAAAAATCCAGGCATCATTTTGTACCAGTGATGGGCAAATGAAACAGGTAAACAAACAATACTTGTTTCTTAAAGACATTCTGAAGCAGGTTTCAGGGAATATGGACTATATTCTAAATTTTTTTCAGGATTTTACACATGACTCTATCCCATAATTAGTTTACTATGCGTGGTTCCTACTCCTTAAATATTAAAAGAAATCTATACACAAATTACTTTCAAGAAAAATGGCGAACCCTTTGTTGATTGACAAACTTTTATTTAATTTACCTGACTTATTTATACCATCATAAATTACGATAGTTTCAAACGTCATATTCACGAACAGAGCTTTAAGACTGTCACAACTGGCAAATGTAACAAATGTTTCGAAATTGATATTTTCCACATCACGGTGGATAAATTGAGGATTGACCTCAAAAGACTCAGTTGACATAACTGATCCACTTCACAGGGAAGCTTGAGTTATCAATTCTCCAATTGTTATAACTATTAGACTTTTATCTTTGGTATTAAACATTTTCTTAAACTATGCATTTAATATGATATAATTGGGTTAAACCTGTATTAAATATAAATTATAGTATACAAAAGAAATATATTATTTATAGTTAAGGCATTAACATTGTGGAGGTTTAAAGACATTGTAATTTGTTTTATCGAACATTGTTTACTCCACTTTATGTAACGGTATAACCCTACCGGTTTCAAGACTTTCACTTCATCGTCAGGGAAGCACAAACAAGATTCTTGAAACTGATCGGATTATACCGTTACATAAAGTGGAATAAACAGTGTTTGATAAAACAAATTACAATACAAAAAATATATATTTTAATAGAATGAAAAAATTTATATCTGGTTGGTTTTAGTTGTCTTTTTAAAAGTTTTGATCGGAAGGGCTCGATATGTAAGTATTTAATGTTCATTAGATTAACTTTTTTCTAAATAGAAATTCCTCCGGTAACTTCGATGGATGCGCCAGTCATGAATGAACTTTTATCCGATGAGATAAATGCTATCACTTCAGCAATTTCTGAAAATTTAAATATCAGCATTAGAGTTTATAAAAACAAATCTAAACTATTGACCGTTTGAGTTGGTTGATAGATTGACATGCAGAAGAAAAAAGCTAGAATAAAAAAGAAAAAATACCAAAATTTTTTTAAGAATCCTTTCTTTTAATTCTCAAAACCATATAAAAATTGCTATAACAATTCTCATGTAGTAATTTGAATGTATCACCAGTGATCTGATGATGTTCAGGATTGTGCAAAAATAACAACACAATAGATTCTCTTGTTTCCAGGTTTCATCTCTATTTAAACATCAAAAGTGTGTTTTTGTTTCTTACAGTCAATCATCTTTACCAACCCACTATTATTTCATAATACAAGCGGGAATGTTAAATCAAGAATTTAGGTGTAACTTTTAATATCAGACTTTCATTTTTTTAATTTTTTTATTTAACACATTATTCTATTGCAAATACAATCAGACGGGCTTATTGGCGGCAATCTCTTCCAACCAATCAGAAAGACAAAAATAAATGAAGCAAGTTACATGGTCACAAAAAACATTCAAATGAGCATCGATCCCAACGAAATCCATGAACATATACGTGAGCATACACCCCCACAAACTCCACAAAGACGGACAATCACCTGAACATTCCTTTTCATATAAAGTGAGATATTAATCAAAGGAAAAGGAAAGGATAGCGGATAGGAAAGAAAAAAAACATGAACGAAACACATTATATACTGACTAGAAATTAAGAGTTTTTTCAGTCGCTTCTTAAAGCATCCCATTTTTTATCCCTTTGCACAAATTTCTCCTGTTACACAAAGATCAACCATACTTGGCACAAATTTCTCCTGTTACACAAAGATCAACCATACTTTGCACAAATTTCTCCTGTTACACAAAGATCAACCATACTTTGCAGCTAGTATCCGACTGTCCATGTACTGTCCATGCAGCGAGACTCTGGAACCAGTTACAAACCAATGTTAGACTTGCTCCATCATTGATTTGTTTTAAAAAGTGAATGAAAAAACTCTTAATTTCAAGTCCTGTTTATAACGTGTTTCATTCCTGATTTTTCTTTCCTCTCCACCATCTCTACCTTTTCCTTTGATCGATGATATTTCAATTATATTTCTATTATATATTTCCTTTATTTACTTTTGTCTGGATGGTTGGAAGAGATTACCACCTGGCAATAAGCTTGCGAGATTGTTTTACATTGAAGTGTTAATGTGCATTTTTTCATCAAATCCTCTTCTGAGTAACTCGTGGAGCACAGTGGGCAAGCCATCATATATGAAATCTATTTCTGGATGAACATCGGTAAGTTCTTTAAACTCTTATGAGGATATATTATGAAATTTCCCAATTACTCTTATGAGGATATATTATGTTTCCTAATTACAGAATAACACATCGATCAATAAGTCCCGGGACTAACTACTAAAACAACATTTGTTTGCCAAAATTCTTCTTTATTCATCAACATAGCCCCCTTTAAGAGTGATACATTCATTCCAACGCTTTCCTAACTTTTCTATGCCAGCCGTGTAGAATGATTTATCTTTGGTTTCAAAATAGGCGTTAGTTTCGGCAATCACTTTTTCATTGGAGCCAAATCTCTTTCCCTGGAGCATCTTTTTGAGGTCTGCGAACATCCAATGGCCATTTGGCCCCCAGCGATTATTGGAGAATACGGTGGGTGCGGAAACAATTCGAAGTTCAACTCATGGAATTTGGTCTTCGTTACCATCGACTTGTGACACAGTGCATTGTCCTGATGAAAGAGAACTTTTTTCTTCTTCATATGGGGCCGTTTTTTTGCAATTTCTGCCTTCAAACGCTCCAATAACAATATGTAATATTCGCTATTGATGGTTTTTCCCTTTTCAAGGTGATCGATGAATATTATACCATGCGCATCCCAAAATACGGAGGCTGTAACCTTCCCGGCCGACTGTTGAGTTTTTGGTCGCTTCGGACGACTTTCACTTTTATTTGGCGTCTATTCGCTGTTCACAGACCTCAAAAAAATGCTCCAGGGAAAGAGATTTGGCTCTAATGAAGAAGTGATTGCTGAAACTAACTCCTATTTGAAACTAAAGATAAATCGTTCTACACGGCTGGCATAGAAAAGTTAGGAAAGCGTTGGAATGAATGTATCGCTCTTGAAGGAGACTATGTTGATGAATAAAGAAGAACTTTGGCAACAAATGTTGTTTTAGTAGTTAGTCCCACGACTTATTGATTGATGTGTTATGCTATTTACTGCACCTGATCATCCAAGGTAAAATAGAAGGCCGAAGAGGTGTTGGCAGGAGGCAAATCTCCTGGCTCCGCTATATACGTGATTGGACTGGCATAAGGGGTGTTGGAGATCTTTTACGGGCTGCCGGGGACAGATATCAACTCTCAAGTGATATTCAACGTTGGGGGGACCTTACATGACACTGAGAAGAAGAAGTTATGCTATTTAAAAATATAAATTTAAAATATGATCAAAATGATCTAACCATTTGGATGTCCCATCCTCTTCAGAGCGGTAAAGGCGGCTATTTCAGCCTTCACTTTATCAGGTACTGTCTTGACAAGAGGAGTGTCCGTGAATCCTGGCAGGACTGCGTTCACCCTGCATTACAATAAGTATTGGAGACAAATATAAAAATTATTTCTTCAGTTTACATCTTTCTTGCTTTCCTTTTATTTAAGACATATTTATATATTCAAGTTTTTCATAGTTCCTTATTTTGATATGACCAACCCGTCTTAAGATTCCTTCAATTATAATATTTGTTGTGCAGCGATAGGAAACTAAGCCAACGAGACACTAAAACATATATATATATATATATATATATATATATATATATATATATATATATATATATATATATATATATATATATATATATATATATATATATATATATATATATATATATATATATATATATATATATATATATATATATATATATATATATATATATATATATATATATATATATATATATATATATATATATATATAAACTCAACAGTATCAAGAACCGAACAGTATAAAAATCTGCCAAGATGATGGTCCATAACAGTATTTAAGTACTCGCTTTGATGTATAAGAGTGAAACGTGGATGTGGAACAAGACTGAAAAAAACTGAATAAATGCTCTAGAAATGTATGAACTTATTAACATTCATTCTTACATATTTTCTTAACACTTTGCATCGTAACTAGTTATATATTTTGGTGGTGAAGCCTCGTGGGTAGTACTAGACAATCTAAGGTTGCCTAGAAAATATTCAGTCCCTGGTCCACTAATATTTTTAACTCTTCACCTTTGGCTCTAAGTAACTGTCACTACATAGACCCACAGATTAAATTTGGTAGAGGGGCATAAAGGCTGATTACTTCTGCTTCTTTGTTTTCTCTATCCTTTCTCCTAATCCTTCCAACTCCTATGCACATTAGCATATCCCAAAACATTTACACAACACTCCTACTCCCACTTAAAATTCACAAATGCACATTTCATTTGGGACTTAGTACTACACCCTAATATACAGTGTGTTGGTATCAGAGCTCTTAATATATACAACATGTATACAATTCATAAAACATCTAATGCGGTATGAAAGGCAATTGGAAACCACCGCACTACTTTTCTCACCACAAACCATACACATATACTTAACAATTTGTGGATTCCGTTCCTCAGCATTGAGATCATGATAAAGAGAAGAAAAATAGTCTTTATTTGTCCAATTATTCAAAAACCATTCATAAATTCTTTATTGAAATAGCAAAGCTTTTCAATTTTAAAGAAGATACACTGAAGACATTGAATACAAACCCCACTTGATTGTATGGTAACCAAAATAAGTCCACAGGTCTGCAAAATTAAGTTTCATGAAATCTTTTTTGAAAATCTATATTAAATTTATAGTTTTAATGAATCATTGATAGATTCATTAGTCTTTCTCTATTCAAATGTTGCAATTTGACAAATTAAAACTACCTTATATTGAATTTTCCTAGTTCTTTAGCAGCTGTTCTTGTCATTCCCTCAACACCGGCTTTGCTTCCAGTGTAGTTTGTTTGTCCTGAAAAACATAATGTATTACATTAACACATAGTATGTGAGAAACTTAAAATTACATCTTTTGCGTACTATTGTTTAAGCGTGGAATATGTAAAATTACATCTTTTGCGTACTATTGTTTAAGCGTGGAATATGTAAAATTACATCTTTTGCGTACTATTGTTTAAGCGTGGAATATGTAAAAATAAGTTTTTTTATGAACTAGTGTTAGTATGCAGTAAACGTATAAATAAGGTTATTTTGCACGGTAAAATTTGGTAACCACTCATTGTTACAGGTCATACTGGATAGGTACTTGATGGATGATTCACATAAATAGGGTAAATAATTTTGTAATTTATTGTGCCCAACGACTAAAATTGTTCGAGACCATAAAAACTGATATCGCCTTATACCGATTTATGAGCAAATGTTTTACACAAAAGCAAACGTTTCAAGTATTATCATACTTTAAAACAACATTTGTGTTTATTACAAATTAATGTATTTTATAAAAAATTGATCATTGTGTTGTGAATAGAATATAAGTTAATGTTAATAAAAGTAAAAGTCAATATTTTTTTTTAAATTGTGATTTTAACCCTGAATGTTTTAATTTTTTATGAAAAAAATGTTCTTTGTATAGTAAGAATGTTTTTTGTATAGTAATAATGATGATGAATACAATTGAAAAAAAAATCAAAATTTTATTTATAATATGTAATAGTTTAGAAGTTATAGCAATTTTACATGATGAATTCCAAAAATCTTACAATTCAGAATACAGATTGCTTTAGTTTAATAGAATAAAACAAGGAATATTTAAAATACAACTGCATATAGAAAATATAATTATAAATAGTTTTGATGCATGGTCGGTTGAATATGAGGACATGGAACCCACAAAAATATAATTATATTGTAAATATATATACAGTAGAATCTCGATTATCCGGGGTGGTAGGGAATAAAATTGATCCTCATAAAAAGCTCGGACAATCTCTCAAAATAAAAAGTGAATTAACTTCATGTACAATACTTATCCTGGTAAACACTGAATCTAATAATAATTTGCGAACACGTCATGTACTGAAATATTCAGTTGATTACGTGTTTGCAATTTTGCCAGCTTAATTTTCTGGCAATAATCATGTTAGCTAATGAAATGTTATTCTTATATTTAAAATAACGTTTCAAAATGTTATTAAAAAAAATTTACTGATCTGTCTTGGTTGATCTACAACATGGTTAATGTGATCCCGGATAATTGAAGGTCTATTGTAGTTTATTTTAGATAATAATGCTTTCAACTTGCTGTATATTTTTTGGATGTGTATTTAAATTGAATACAATAAATATGAAATCTGTTAAACGAAAAAATAAAAAGTTCATCCTCGAACACTTATACGAGTATTCTTTACTGCTGTTGCTTACACATTTCAACACTTTTCATAAAATAGAAAGAAAAAAAAAAGAGAATACTTACCCAAATTTCCAGTTTTCCCAACGATGCTAGCAATATTGACAATGGAACCATCAGCAACCTGGGCATCTACCATAGCTTTCGCAAATGCCTGCATTACTAAGAATGTCCCCTAAAAAAATAATCCATGTAAGCGAGAAACGAGGAGCTTTTGGATTTCTACACATAAACATGTCAGTGAATGACGACTGATGCAAATATAGAACTTATAAAGAGGCATTGGTAAGCTGATTTTGATGTAGTTGTTGTGATTGTGATACAAGTGAAAATTCTATAAGAAGTAACTTTTGATTTAAAGATGAAATTTGTGATTACAACGAGACTATTTTGTCACAAACCTTAACTAGTGAAATGGATCTCTATATTCACAAAATTTTGTTATAGTACAAAATATGGGTCTTTGCAGTGACAGTTACTTAGAGCCAAAGGTGAAGAGTTAAAAATATTAGCGGACCAGGGACTGAATATTTTCTAGGCGACCTTAGATTGTCTAGTACTACCCACGAGGCTTCACCACCAAAATATATAACTATTTACGATGCAAAGTGTTATGTAAGAAAATATTGAGTTTATATATATGTTATGTTACTTGTACTAGACAATACACCTTTCCATCAAAACAATTTAAATTGTTAATGTTGTATTGTTGAAAGAAAATTTGAAAAAAATTATCAATAATACAAAATACATTTCGCAAATATCTGTCCAAAAAGACAGTTATAACTATCCAAGTTATAGAATACAGAATAACAATATTTAAGTCAATAAGCATAATATTTGTTTCTATTTCGTTATAAACCTTATATTCTAGTAACTAGATTCTAGAACTATCTCACAACAAAGATAGCAGATGATATTCTCGAGATTTCTTGGACATTTATTCCACAATCATACGTACACAGGGGAGACCTATTCTCTTTCTCAGATAGTCATACAACTCGTGTAGTTTCCGAATAGTTTTTCTCCAAGTCAATTGATCACTTGGTATATTTTCCCATTCTCCTTCCATTCCAGCCTTCTAAGATCCTGCTGCATGTTATCTAGAAGCTTCTGTCTCAGTCCGCCAAGTGAATTCTTCTTTTTTTTTAACCTGGCGAGTTTATTGCCATGTGGAAATCTCTTCCAGCCAACCAAAAAGATGTTTTTATAGGCCCTAAGTGTTTACCAGACTGGAATCCTATTTAAAAAAATCTGGGTTCCAGCGAGGATCGAACCCGCAACATCGGCAGACAAGTATCTTACCACCAGGTCACGGAGGTCGTCATGTTGTAGGATTTGAATAATGATGAGATCTGCTTACATGGTCTATCCATGCCCATCACCGTGACCCGTCATAGCTGATAATGAGGGTGTCACGTTATTTTTTAATTTCTTCATTAGGTCTTAGTATCCATCATCCTGCAAATTTCTTCATTAGGTCTTCGTATCCATCATCCTGCAAATTTCTTCATTAAGTCTTCGTATCCATCATCCTGCAAATTTCTTCATTAGGTCTTAGTATCCATCATCCTGCAAATTTCTTCATTAGGTCTTAGTATCCATCATCCTGCAAATTTCTTCATTAGGTCTTAGTATCCATCATCCTGCAAATTTCTTCATTAGGTCTTAGTATCCATCATCCTGCAAATTATTTAGGGACAAATATATTTTTCGTAGAAGTTAATTTTTCGAAGCTCAGCAACTTTTGTAGTCCTTTGAATGTAATGACCCATGCTTCAAACCCATATGTTACCCATTCTCAACTCATAAAAATTGAATGTACAGAAAATGCTGTGGCCTAATCTGCCACAAGTTTCTCACTTCGTCAAGCTCAGGAAGAAATTGTATTTATACAATTCTCACCTTTAGATTAACCCTGATGACCTCATCAAAGTCCATTTCGGACATCTTGAGTAGCCAGTTATCCCTCGTGATGCCTGCAGAGTTGACAATTATGGTCGGGGGACGCTTGTACCTTCGGATGGCCTCCTCCAGTGCGCTATTCACTGAAGTTGAAGAGTCCACGTCTAAGCATAGTGAGGTGTGATCTAAAATGAAACAACATTTTTTTAACCTTTCCTTCCCTGTGTTGGGTATCTTCTACACATTGCTTCTAATAACCATCAATATCTCTATAAATATAATAAATACAAGGTTAAGATTTTAGGTATTCCTCCATAATATATTTACGCATTGATTTAAAAAATAATATTAATAATAATCAGAATTTATCGACTACATCGAGGTGTTTTGTAAAGATCGAAAACAAATTCGCATTTAAACGCGGCGAACGCCTCGTCTTGACGATAGGTGAATAGTATGCGGGAAGCGCGACACTATATTCGCATCTCACTCTTGCATACTAGACTGAATTGCGAGAACCTGAATTGCCTCAACGCCGCAAGCATATGCGTAAGCGCCGGGGTATGTGACTGTATTCCCCGCCGCTAGTAGCTTCTAAGCTTGCAAATAGGTTGGACGTACGCCCGTTCCGTGAGCGGTGCCAGATGGTTTTTTAATGTTTTCAGCAAATAAATCTCAATTATTATAATTTTTAACTTCAATTATAATTAATTAAGGGGATTATCTATGAATGTTCTTATTTTTCCGATTTAAAATCGCTAATTTTTGATTGCGTACTCACTACCCAACGCCGGAGCGCGCGTTTCATTTTTATCACCGTAAGGGAAGGGTTAATAACAATAAAAGTCAATACCCATATTTAGATTAAGTAAAGGAAATGAAATACCTCTAAAACAGCACTTCTGGGTTTATGTGTAAGAACTTGTCCAGATGGTTTTCCAACTGGTTCAATTTCACAACACTCACTACACTATTGGGTTGTTTGTTCCAAGTTAGCTGAGTCCTCCGTTTAGTTAATAAAATTGTGATAATGAACATTTTTCTATCGTTCTTTATTAAGTATTCAACGCAGGGTTCTAGACATTATCATAATCATGAAATACGTTCCATCTGGAATACAAAGATGCCAAAAAAACACCTCTGTCCAGAGCGATACACAACCCAGCACTCCATGTCATCCCATATTTAGCTGAGACTACGAATCCCCTTATTACAACACCGGTAAAGGATATGTGTGGGATGGGTATCCAATATGTTGTAGCCCTTGAGCATGATAAAATATTGTAACTCTTGATTAGCAGCCAAGCGGCACATGATCGTACCATCTGACACCCACCTTCCTCCTAAGGTAACTATTCTCAAAACTGAAAGTTTTTTATTGAACAATGGTAACATGCCCCGATTGAGAACCTTATAGTAAAATATTCAAGATGCAGGTGCCAAATTAACGACACTTCAGTTTCAGAAACCCTGAGGTTTCCTAATGGGCAGCTCATTCTCGAAAACACCTTTCCTAGCAACTGTATTATTCAAATTTGTCCACTCTGTTGACAAGGATGACATTTATGCATGAGTTGCTACATATCAGCTCCATATTCTCAGCGTTTATATGTTGCTACACATTAGCTCCATATTCTAAGTGTTATTATATGGAGTGGAATCATGGACCTTCAAAGTTGGTAGTATGAACCGACTGGAAGCATTCGAAATGTGGATATACCGGAGAATGCTACGGATACCCTAGACGGATATGGTTAGCAACACAAGGGCTCTTCAAAGAGCCAAAGTTGATAGAGAGTTGCTGACTAATATTAAAATATTAGTCAGCAACTCTCTATCCACTTTGTGTCCTATTTGGGTCATGTACTTAGAGAAGAAAAGTACAAATTACTGTACCTGATCATTCAAGGCAAAATAGAGGGTCGAAGAGTTGTTGGCAGGAGGCAAATCTCCTGGCTCCACAATATACTTGATTGGGCTAGTATAAGGAGGATTGGGGATCTTTTTCAGGCTGCCGGGGACAAAGATACTTACACTCAGGTGATAGTCAACATTGGGGGGACCTGACATGACACTAGGAAGAAGAAGAAGAAGATATGTAGGCCAAAACGGAAAGAGCTCTCTGATAGGTTGTATGCCACACACTGTAAATCCCCCAAAGGAGCTCCTAGCAAGGCAATATCATCTACATATTTAAGGTCGTTCAGTTCTTCTACAGTCTTATCAACATTTGTGGCTTTGGGATGTCCCTCATGTTTTCAATAGATTATATTGTAACACCTGTAAGAAAAATAATGTTACTTAGGATACCTTGATCGCCAGCAGCAGGAGCTACAAAAGACTTGATAGTTTCTTGGGCTGCAGATGAGTTTTTATCAGCTGCAATTACTGTGGCTCCTTCCCTCGACAATATCTGACAAGTTGCACGGCCAATACCTGATCCAGCACCTTAAAATATACAAAATCTGATTCATTAAGAGACCAAACACACGTCAGTATGCCACAGCTCTGATAACTAAAATGGTGTCACTAAAATTGGATGACCAAAACAAGGAATCATTATTCAGTCAAATTTTTTTATTTCTGTTTCATGTAAAGTAAAAGTACATTAATTCGAACAACGATAATACGTTATTCATATTTTTCATAATTTACTAGGTCCCGACATCAATTTTTCATAGTAAATTCTGCTGTTAATTCAAAAAACTGCATATTTCGCCATAAACATTCTAAATTTACCATGAAAATCACGGATCCACATTGTAGTCGGTCTGACGGTGGGTCCATGTACCGGCGAGCAGTTAAATTCTTAGGGCTCGTCCTAAATCCAAAGATTCTATATCAAAATATCTCAAGATTATTATCCTAAGTATGGGATTTTGAGTGTTATTTTCATAGAAAATAATTCGTAAGTTTTTTTTTAATTTTACATTGAATGGGTACCAATGGAAACATATTAAAAAATGGGTACTAATGGGAATTGAATACGCAACATGCGATAACTTTTTAGGTTTTAGTTCACTGTCATTCTTAATAACTACATTTCTTATTGGCATACATTTACACTACATATTCTGCTTAAAGCACATATGTAATCAGCTCTTCTCATTCATTTTCCATATCCGAGTTTCTCTCTCATACATTAATATTTCAGATTGATCTCTCCCATATTCCTACATTAATGTTTCATATTGATCTCTCCCATACATTAATGTTTCATATTGATCCCTCCCATACATTAATGTTTCAGATTGATCTGTCCCATACTCGTACATTAATGTTTCAGATTGATCCCTCCCATACATTAATGTATTACTTATTTTAAGTCACGTTATAAATTTTATTTGTAGAAATTCATAAAGTGAGAAGTCGTAAATCATGAAATAACTCAACTAATAATTATTATACATTGAAAAAAATATAATTGAAGGTTAAATTCATGATTAATTTTCAATTCTAATTATCTGATATTGTCAATATATTATTGGAATTGGTAATGAATCAAATTATATATTTGAATCGGACAGTATCAAAATCTGCTAAGATGATATTTTAGTACCAACTTTGATATATGGGAGGGAAACATGGTTGTGGAAAGATTTAATGGAGTCAAATACATGCTGTAGAAACATATGCACTGAGAAGAATACACGGGGTAACAATGTATTACAGAATACGGAATGAAGTGTAAACTTAAGGCTGATGTGTTGAGTAAGATGAAAAAGAGCACTCCGAGATGGTTTCGACATGTAGAACGAATCAAGGAAGAAAGATTAACAAAACAAATGTGAGTGGAATGCGTGGTAGAGGAAGACTAAAGTAAGTATGGTTGAATCAAAGGAATATTTTGAAAGAAGGAAATGTAGTCAGAGAAATCGTACGAGTTATATGAGGTGTTTGAGGTAGGCAAATCTGGCGCTCTGTCCTCTCTGCCTACCCCGACAGGAAAGTGGTACGTATCTGGGTAATAAATAAAAGTGATCATTACTTCTGCTTACGCCAATAAGGGAATGGCTTGATGATGTTGATGATATTGATAAAAGCAATAATAAAAAAAATCTTACCTGTAACGAAGGCTAACTTGCCGGTAACAATTCCACTCGTTCTAAGCATTTTGTATGTCGGTAAAAAAACTTTTCGTAACAAAAGTTGAACTTGATATAAACTGAAAGGATAAAACACAGGTAGTTCGATATATTTTATATAATATTACACAATCAAACATCAGTAATTAAACTTTGTACCGTTTCTTTATTCTCTTATCACTTAACCAAAAATTATCTTTTCAATATTTTTATAACTTTGTTGACATGATCTCGTATTGAATTGGTATTGTCTCTGGTATTGAAATTGATAGATAAAATATGACATATGTAATAAACAGCCAGTATTGAAAATCTGTTATTTTAAGGAATTTATTATTAATGTAAATTAAGGAAAATTGAGTTTTGTTATGTTAAAACACGTTAAATTCCACATGAGTTTGACAGTTGACAGTTAGGGTTATAGGTTATACATGGTTGATAGTGTTTTTATATAAATGGACACGTAAATTTATCAAATTGATTGAATATAGTAGCAAACAAAAAAATAACTGTAGCGATTAACTTTTTATTGTTTCAAAATCTAATTTATTTATCTTATTATCTAACTGCAGATGCAAAGCTATTGTTGAAGCACTAAAAATGAAACGAAACCAATTAAAGAACATCTGTTGTCCATTCAAAGTATTTTTATTTCGGGTATTTATTTTAGTATCCAAAAATAAATAAAATATTCAATTTGATGTATATGTTTAATATTATTTCTATCTATGAACGTTTCGTAAAAACTTTTTTTAAATTCATAAAATACGTGTTGTTTAATGGTTGATAAATTTCTCAAACGTTTAATTTTTTCATTGACAGATGTCACTACTCACTATAAATTTCATTCTAGAATTTTACCAAATCCCTGCTATTCACAACCCATTTCATGCAATTTATATTTTAGTAACTTTAATTTAATTGGTTGATTTAATTTAAAAAATGCAGGGAATTGTTTTGAGGTCAGAAGTGATTGTCAATGAAAAAAAAAATTACCATTTACTTTACAAAAATGTACAAATTATTTGGAAAATTGCATGCGAGCTTTGATTGTGTATAGCGGCCGATAGCAAGTATTAATTTTTTAGAGGTTTACAAACCCTCAAAACTTTTCTGTCTACATTTTTATAAAAAATAATATTTAATAATTGGAAAGAATGGAAGGATATATTGTAGTTGGTAAAATTTTGACTGGAGGAAAAGTGAGAAACAGGGGAGCACCTATAATGCAGTGTAAGGTAAATGTCGTGTTTATGGATAAAATATAGAGACCCATTATCTCTGTGTATCCCGAAAAGGAATGAGTCGTGATGGTATGTATGTAATAATTTAGAAATGTTCAAAAGTTTCCAGCCTAAACAGGTTACAGCGTCTTTGGACAGAACCACGTCAGCCACCACGCCCATGGCATGGTCAGACGAATTAAGTTAATAATAGCTGTATCGGACGTATGCGTCACATAAAATACATGATGTATTGGTTTTCCTGTTTGTTATTTGGTACTTTTATGATATATTTTGATGTCATTTTGTATTTTTTATGTTTGTTGAGGTCCGTGCTGTGTCATGACCGTGACTGAAAATGTTCGTTATGCGCGGCCATCGCGAGACAGTATCAAAAATCGGCCGGCCCATGCATGTGAAAACTTGCGAGAATTGTGATATTTTGCAAGTTATGACGGCATGCACGGGTGGAAACAGATGCTTGCGATGAGTGATTGGCCGCACATAAGGAGCGCCAAACGAAAAAATACATTTTCAGTTCACTCTCTACTGCCTTTTACTTGCGACCATCTACTACCTGCTAAAGAGGAATCTCTTCACCCTGCTACTTTCACCGACCTTTTCACCGTGAGTTGAAATCTCCGAACATAGAGAACCACCCACCTATTTCTACCCACCTATTTCTACAGTCCTTTGTACCGGTGCCGTACAATAGCGTTAAATTAATTAAACAAATATCAAAACACCAACATGATTCATATACTCGTATGAATAAGTTAGAGCAAGTATGTACAGATCGGCCACACCCTCGCACAACCAGGCGATGGTACAATTAAAAATTGTTACCTCTATCCCCAGTAGTATATCAACTAGAGCCGATAGAAGACGTGTTGTTTCGTTATGTTCCGAAATGTAAAAAAATGAATATTGCGTGGTTATGAACATTCTTTCGAAGGACGGGAAAATATGGTAAAAATTAAATGACGGCAGCATTTAAACGTCGTTTAATTTCTGCTGGACTTTCCCCTTTTTTTTAAACAACTTGATAAACACGCGATATTTAATTTTTAACATGTCAGAATATGAAGAAACAACACGTCTTTTTTCGGCTTTAGTTGACACACTACTGAGGGTAGAGATATCAAATTTTAACGGTAACAGCGCCCTGCCCATGCGATGGGCATAATGGAGTTGTTCAGACCGGAAAATTTTAGACCTTATTGATATATTTATCATATTGTATAAATGTTTTAAATTGTTTGTCGAGTCAGATCGTAAGGTTGCCCACTGATATTTATTTTCAATATTAGTTGAAATTTGACTGAAGTGAAGTTGGTGCATATTTGTTACACGTTTACCATAGTCAAGTATGAACCCGGTTTATAGCTTTTATAAATTGCATCAGGATATTTTTATTCTAACCGAATTTTTTGGTGACATGAGCTCACGGCCATTATTCAAGAAAAATACCTCTTTGGATTTATCACCCTACGTCATTGTATTACAGGTAGTCGTCGACTTACGACTGTTCGACTTTACGACCACAATCCGCGATCGGTATAAAAGCATTTTTAAACCCGTCTGAGATGCCTACAACAAGGAAAATGTGAATTTCTCAACGTGCCAAGAAATAATGAAAGGCTATTGATTTGAAAACAAAAATGATGGTAATTAAGCAGTACGAAGGAGGAAAAAAAGTATCTACTGGGGAAAATTTTTAATGGGGATGAAACGGAATTATTCTGTAAACGAATGCCAACACGCGTTTACCTCCATATAGAAGCCAAAAGCATGCCTAAATTAAAAACTTAAATAAATAGGTTGACTCTGCTGCTTGGCGGAAACATTGCGGGTTTCGAACTCAAGCCTTTAGTAATTTATCAATCAGAAAACCCGCGAGCATTCAAAAATGTAAACAAGCACACACTGCCCGTGTACTTTCGTTCCAATCAAAAAACATGGATGACGAAGACCCTATTTGAAGACTGATTCGTGAATTGTTTTATTCCTCAAGTTCATGAATATTGTGTGGAGAGTAAAATTCCTTTTAATATTTTAATGCTCTTAGATAATGCACCTGGACATCCACTCGGTGTATCTGATCTTCATCCTAACGTGAAAGTTATTTGTTTGCTGCCAAACACAACTCCACTCATTCAGCCCATGGACCAAGGTTATACTGCTACATTTAAGGCTAACTATCTCAGAATAAATTATAGATGCTGACACAGAGCTATCGTTGCGAGAGTTTAGGAAGCAATACGATTTTCTTAGGTGTACCAAAAATATCGCTCCTGCCTGGGAGGCTGTGACAAAGAAATGCATGAATGGTATCTGGGAACATTGTGATACTTGAAGAATTCGATAGTGAACAAGAACTTGAAGTTATAGAAAAAATAGTAAAATTGGCGAAAGATCTGTCTTTAGAGTGTGAGGTAGAGGACATCAAGGAATTACTAGATCATGAGTCTGGAGAACTTACGAATGAAGAACTTATTGAATTGGATGAAGAAAAAGTAGCGGAAGAAGAAAGAAGAGAAGCAGAAAAAGAACAGTAGGAGGAGCCAGAAAGAAAATTCACCGTTAAGGGACTATCCGAAGGTTTACTTATCTTTGGAATAAACTTCTTCCGCATTTTGAAGAAATGGACCCAAACATCGAACGATTTGTAAGGATTAAATGGATGGCACACGATGTGGTTCGCCTATGTCGTGAAATACGCGAGGAGAAGAAGAAACAAACAATCTAGACAAACAAGCGACCAATAAATTGTTTATATGTATAACAACTGTATTTTCATGTTTTATTAATACATATAATACCAGTTTTATTAATACCAATTTTACTGTAGCATATTTTTTTAATTAATCCTTACAAATGTAAAAATAAAAAACAAAGCAATACGTAAAGATATCCGAATATCAGGAATGCTAATGATAAAGAAAACAAAGACAAACTCGAAAAATAATTGAAAAAAAGAAACCTCATAAACAACAGTGGTGATAAACTGATTATAATAAGAACATAGAAAACAAGCTTATGTTATGATATCATCACACACTATAATTCACATGTGTACCGAAATTATTGCATAAACAGACTTACGACCAGATCAACTTACGACCTGCTGATCGGACCCGATTGTGGTCATAAGTCGACGACTACCTATATATAGTAATTTACATTTCTGTCCAAACATTACAGGTAGAACTTTCGAATTGCACGTTTTTTTAATCCATTATTGGCATTCCGGTTTTAACCTCTTCAGACCTGGCGTTCATTTTAATGGACACAAAGTTCATATACACTTTGTAAAAAACTTTGAGATATATTTCTGTTTTCTGGTAACAAATGAAGTGTATGATACTGCATTATCGACTTTGAAAGTTTTGGGCGCCATCTATATATGATAAACTAATTCGACATAATTTTGCATTTAGTGATAATAATATATTCGTGGTTCGTGATCTATGGGATGTTGGTTGTACAGACAATGTTGGTCGTACAGACAATGTTGGTTGTACAGACAATGTTGGTTGTACAGACAATGTTGGTTGTACAGACAATGTTGGTTGTTGCGACAGCAACGTCTCCACTCATTTCGTTCACTTGCCGTTTGCATGACAATGTACAGGTTTGCCTCAGCAAAATTCCTTCATCTGATCTTTCCAAAACAATATTGAATATCCTCGATTTTGCGGATAAATACAATCACTTCTCTAGGTAAAGCCTGTCATATATATTTATCATGAATACTAAAACATTCAACTGAAACATTTGACAACTTTCGTGGCCTTGTTGACTAGACACCTTTTTACTAACTCGGGGATTGAGGTTCGACTTCTCTTGGAACCAAGATTTTTGAAAGGATTCTAATCCGATATTCCTTAAAGGACTCTTCTGGTTGGTTAGAAGAGATTGACACATGGCAATACGCCCGTCAGGTCGTACTGTATACAACAAAAGAGTAACGTATCATACTAGTAACGTATAATAATATATAAAGAGTAACGTATTATAATAAATAAAGAGAAACGTATAATATATAAAGAATAACGTATCATACATATATTATAATCTAAACAACCATATCAACAGTATGTCTAACAACTCATCATCACACGCTCTATAAAAACAATATTTAGTAGTGCTTTTGGTTCTGCTTTCTATAAATTAAAAACAATGCACTCTTGTGATATCTTATAACAAAACAGTGATAAACAATTTATTAATTCATTGCTGGTGCAAAACTAATAAAAAAACTTAACTCTTAGTTATTTTTTACAGCTAGGGAACTAAAAAACTGTTTAATATCGTTGATCACATACAGGCTTCTTTATTTATTAAAACATGTTCTTCATAACCCTAATATAATTTTATTATTATATTATTTAAAAGTCAATTATCATAATAACTGAACTACAAAAATAGACTGGGGCTTACTATTCTATGATTTGGGTAATAAAGACCAAAGACAATAAACTATTACTATAGAGCTACTACTTATAAATTCTAATAATGATAGGTATACAAAATATTCATATGTAATATAAACTAAATTATCGAGTAGGTACCTCAAGTCTGCTTAATTTAGCGATCTTAACGTGGAGACCTTAGCTAAAATTCGCCCCTTATTTTTTTATAATAATACGCCTTCTTGACTTAGTTTCTGCAGCTTTTTGTGAAGAAAGTACAACCCCAAATTAAGGGTGCAAATCTGGCGTGATCAATGGAGTCTGCGAAATGAGGAGAGGGTTCGACCAACAGTGATTCACGTACCTTGATTTTGTTTATCTGTAATTTAAAAAATATATAACACTATCGTTATATGTGTATACAGTGAAATTCCTTAACAAAATTACCAGTGGGAAAATAAACCAGTAATCTCTGAATTGGGAGGTAGGTATCTTATCAACTAGCCTACGGAGGTCGTATTCTTTCCTTCCTCCGAAGGTACATATCTTCATCATATGTGTAAAATTATTAGAGGTTAGATTAGACTATATTTTATTTCAAATTCAAGTAAGGTTTGAATTTTTGTAGCTAAATAAATGAGTGACGGCTAAAAAATGTGTAGCTCACTCACTCAAAAGAGAAAGGAAAAAAGAAACAAGCAAAACTCCACCGCACAACTTCGTTTTCTAACTGAATTAACGTTGGACTGACGAGGGGATCCTCGACTACGAGGCCCAGCAAAGAAGAAGAATAAAACATGTGACTGAAGTTTCTTTACATTCAACAAATCCTAATTGTTATAACCGAATCAGCCAAATGCTATTTGGAATTGATTATATGCAAAAATATTTCACTATCTTACGATTGAAGAATCCATCCATCCGTCTTGTCATGTAGTTCAGGACTGAGCATTGTGACTCCCATGACAGCTTTTGACGACTCCTCTCCATGAATCCCTGCACTCTGCGGCTCGAATGCCAGTTGTCAAGGGTAGTCCCTTGCTCAGTCCAACGCATTGGAATTCTTTCTCTTTGCGTCGTCCTTCCACGCCTCCAGTAACCACAAACTCCTCCAAACTGTCTCTTTGGCCACCACAATTGAAGAATAAATAAATATGGTTTTATTGATAGCAACATAGTTTGTACATATATAAACATATTCTGAAATTGCATGTATATCTCGAGATAATGGTGAAGAAAATACATTTAAGAGAGAAACTATCACAAGATCTGGGCTCATCTCATATCATCCCTCCAGTGGAGATACACCTCCACCAATAGAAGGCGACCCTGAAAGATGTTACGTGAATTAGAAGTGTGTGCAATAATACTAATAGAATATACAAATAGAATATGACCTCCGTGGCCTGGTGGTAAGACACTTATCTGCCGATCCAGAGGTTGCGGGTTCGATCCCCACTGGAACCCAGATTTTTTTAAATAGGATTCCAGTCTGGTTAACACTTAGGGCCTACAAAAACATCTTTCTGGTTGGTTGGAAGAGATTGCAACATGGCAATGAACTTGCCAGGTTTATAAAAATATTTGCAGAGAGGTTTCATAAGAAATATGTGCACCAACTACAAAAAAGAAATATATGCACAAACTATAAAAATAAATTTGTGCACCAACTATAAAAAAGAAACATGTGCACCAACTATAAAAAAGAAACATGTGCACCAACTACGAAAAAGAAATATGTGCACCAACTATAAAAAAAAATATGTGCACCAACTACAAAAAAGAAATATGTGCACCAACTACAAAAAAGAAATATGTGCACCAACTATAAAAAAGAAATATGTGCACCAACTATAAAAAAGAAATATGTGCACCAACTATAAAAAAGAAACATGTGCACCAACTATAAAAAAGAAACATGTGCACCAACTAAAAAAAAGAAATATGTGCACCAACCATAAAAAAGAAATATGTGCACCAACTATAAAAAAGAAATATGTGCACCAACTATAAAAAAGAAATATGTGCACCAACTATAAAAAAGAAACATGTGCACCAACTACAAAAAAGAAACATGTGCACCAACTAAAAAAAAGAAATATGTGCACCAACCATAAAAAAGAAATATGTGCACCAACTACAAAAAAGAAATATGTGCACCAACTATAAAAAAGAAATATGTGCACCAACTACAAAAAAGAAATATGTGCACCAACTACAAAAAAGAAATATGTGCACCAACTATAAAAAATGAATATGTGCACCAACTATAAAAAAAATATGTTCACCACTTTATAAAAAAATTGTATAATTTTGATATTTCGTGTTATTGATTGTCAACCCCTGCCCGCAATCTCAGTAGGCATACTTCCATCCGACTTCTCTACTATAGCGCACTGCAGAACAGTCAGTCAGCTTGCAGAAATAATATGTATTGTTCTCTAATAACATCGCGGTTTTCAGACCCAATACACACAACACGGTTACTGCAAACATAATTCGTATTAAAATATGTTTCAGTGAAGTTTGGTAACCGAAACACACATTAAGTTTCTACTGAAATCACATCCAGATCATTTTATGTCATGATATATGACCTTTTTGGTAACTTCTTCTTTTTGACCCAGGGGTTATGTGTTCGATTCCCATCGGAACCAGATTAAAAGAAAATGGTTTCCGGTCTTTCCAATCTACAGTATTTCTTCGTCAGTATTTTTCATTCCGCGTTTCTACATCAATAGATCAAAGTTGATACTAAAATACTTTGTGGTGTATCATCTTGCCTCAATAGAATACTTTTGTAGACTATTGCATTTTATTACACTTTCGTTGTATACAACACAACCTGTCCGGCTTATTGTCATGTGGCAATCTCTTCCAACTAACCATAAGGATGTTAAAGTTACCCTGAGTGAAAACCAGACTAGAATCCTTTTTTAAAAAGTCTAGGTTCTAGCGGAATTTTAACCCGCTTCCTCCGGGTTGAGAGACATACGTCTAACCAAGTAGACCACGGAGGTCATCGTCTTGGTCAGTCAGTTGACTATCATCTTAGTAGAAATATTCTGATATGTGATAGTATCACATTCGACTTTAGGTGAAGTGTAGTGTATGGTTAGACGCTTGTCTTCCAACCGGTGGTATCCGATTTGATCGCCAACGGCCCCTTAAAAGGGATCGTCAATGAGGTTAGTGTTGCCACTCCACGTAAGCCTATATAGTATGTACAATAATTAACTGCGAGCTACGTTCTTAATGATTCTAATCACGAAGGCTTGATTAATGAGACCGTAGATAATGTTTTCTCCTGATTTAGTTTTAAAGCATGCTCTTCAACATTAAATACATACATTTATCCCCCATGAAAGCCTGGTGGATGTTAGAATGGAACTGATTTTTTATGGCTTTCACCTCATTTACACTTTCAACCCTTAAGTGAAAGACACGACTATTGAATAACCTGCAGTTTTACCAATATCGTTCATTCATATGGCGATATTTTCATTGGAACGAACACTTAAGTTGACACAATTTTTTTGTTGCAAAAATAAACAAACTAGAGGTCTCAATTTTACTGATAGTGCTGCAAATCTCGGTGTCACTTAGCACATGATTACGACCAAAAATAACAAGAGGTTTGTGAATCATATTTACAACAGAGCTTCAATTTTCGTTAAAGGTTAGAAAGATTTTTTTGCGTTCTTTCGTTTTGAAACGTCGTATGATTAATTTACCTAATGTCTAGATGACAAATGCCAAAAAAAACTATTTTAGGTTAGACAGTTCGAAAATAGTGCCAAATTCTTATCACCAAGTTCAAAATGGGACACAAAATATTTATTACGAATAATTTTCATTTTTAAGTCCGTCGTCGCTGCTATTATTTTAACACTCAGGTGTGTCACCGCCGAATGAGGAGTCTCTTTGGGCATTTCCATATTCGTCACTACTTGAACTTACATTTATAATAAATAAAGAAGATTTTGATCTTCTAATTTAGATCGCACTGGATGGGAACTTATTTTGTCTTCCATAACTACGTGGGTGGAGTGGGATCGAATTGGACAAAATGGAGATCCATTAAAACAATATTGACTCGATTTAATCGCAGCACCATAACATGTGAGAAGCAAACTATTACACATCCTCTGTGCTGTTCATCATCAGATGTGCATCTACACGGTTTATGCAGGACCTTGATGAGGCTACCCCATATACCGTAGAGGTGGTCAAATACTGGATATGGAGGACAGAAGCTTCAGTCGATAAGTCAAGAAGAAGATCAATTAATGTGTTTTTTCATTCGTAAGGTATATATCAAAACATTCGAACTGGCATTGCAAACATATTGAGAAACGTGATCGGGAGACTGTCTTCGATATCATCAATCGAACCATATGGTTATAAAACCACTGGAATGGGCAAGGCACTCATGGTTAGTAATCGTACGTGTTGGTTATACTAACACACGTGAAGATGCGACAGTAATCAAGTATTGTTGCCAGATAAACTCTTAACAGACTGAGACCCTTTTTATTTATTTAACACTTCGTTAAATAACAATCTTGCGGGTTTATTGCCAGATGGCAATCTCTCCCAATCAACCAACCAGACAAAAGTAAATAAAATAAGTTACATGGTCGCAAAAAATATTCAAATTATTATTATTTTTTACAAAATTAATGAAAAATACAAATAGCAACAATAAAAGTGAGATAATATAATTCAAAGGAAAAAGGAAGGGGTGCTGAAAACGAAGAAAGAAAATTGGGAATTAATTACGTAATTACTGACTCGAAGAGTTCTATCAATCGTTTTTTTTCGGATACCATCAGAAATCGAACTCAAAACATATTTTTGCAAGTCGAACTTTTTGAGTCGAGTTAATAAACGGTTGAGCTAATTCATACAGTGATCAGAATAATATCGTAACAACGTTTATATCAGCAAAAACAGTTCGTATTATGTAAAAATTTAGATGTGTGAATTCTTGATCGACCTCAATACGAGATGACTGTTTGGAATTTACGTAAAGGACCGCAGTACCAGAAAAAATAAATTAGGTGATACAGTAAAAAAACTTGTCCTTGAAATATTCTGCGTTGGTATGACTTGGCAACAAATACAATACGCAATAGTTTCGCCGATAGCGATAAAAAAACGAATGTATTTTAATTAAAATAAAATGTCTGAATAAGAAATTGGCCTCATCTGCCCTTGAAACAGTAATGAAGTGGATATCACTGCCTAATATTAATAATAATAATGTTGGATATATTTTACACCACTGTTTGTTAATAATATATTACCTAAAGACCGATAACAGAATAACAAACAACAAAATGAAGATCAAAGTAGATGACGAACTTTCCAAGGAACTCTCAGCGATGTAAGTATATTTTTGAGCTTGGAAAAAACGTAGGTGTAAGCTATTGACAATATTGAATGAATATGGTATTGAATACGCCGATAGAAGACCATGCATTAGAGTGAGCGGTATCTTGACTAAGTTGTTTAATATTTCAAAAGGGGTAAAGCAAGGATGCGTTATATCACCCTGATTGCATAATATTTACATACAGACATAGCGTACAGATGTCGAATGGGAATGTGCGAATTGCTGTGTATTGATGACATGATAGAGTAAGAGAAGAATCAAGATGAATTACAGCGTTTGATAAGTAAATTGTATGAGAGATGCGAAGAGAAAAATCTAATAATGAATATTGTGAAATCCAAAATCATGTTGATAGAAAAGTTTGATAGGGAGAGTGCATGTTATATATGGAGCGAACAATGAAAGATTGGAGCAAGTTGAGGAATTCTGCTATTTGAGTAGTATTTTCACGGGTGATGGAAGAATTATCAAGGATATCGAGCGGAGCGATAAGAAAAACAAAGTCAAGGGGCACGCGAAACGAATGAACAAAAAACGAACAAAAACATGGTTGGGTTAAATGACTGACATTTAAAAAAGTCGTTATGACTTCATTCCGACGGATACGGAATGAAGTGATAAAGGTATGAATGTGAACTTAAGGTTGATGTGTTAAGTAAGATGAATAATAGTATGTTGAGATGGTTTGGGCATTTGGAACGAACGATTGAAGAAAGACTAACAAAACAGATATACAGTGCAGATGTGACTGAAAGGTGTATGAGACGAAGGCCAAGTAAAGTATGGTTGGATCAAAATAATGATACTTTGAAGGAATGAAACGTACAAAGTCAGAGAAATCGTTGGAGTTGTTTAAGTAAGCGTATGGATGTAGAAAAGGCGAAGGATGTGTGTCGAGATAGGAAAGTCTTACGCTCTGTCCTCTTTACTTACCCCGACAGGTAAAAGGCGTGATGGTATATATGCGTTTTAGCGACGAGTGGAATAAGGCAAGAGTAAAGACTTAGTCCTTTTCTATTTACTCTCATAATACATAAGATAAAATAAGAGGTTGCATCCTTAGATGTTGGTTCCAAGATTGGCGCTAAAACCATCAGCATCATCAACTATGCAGATGATACTAATATATCAGTAGAATATGACATACAGCGATTAATATATCACTAGTTGCAACCCGTGAAATATTCACGGAAGTAAAACAAATTCTATTGTACATTTATGAAAATATATATTCATAAAGGTAAAATTTGTTTATATTGTATATATCATTTATACATCGTCCCCTTTTACACCGGTTCAAAAATTGTTAGCTAAGTATTTAAAATTCGTTCAGTATCACGGACCCACCGAGGTTCAAATTTCGAATTACTTACGGAGAGAATCCAAGTATTCCTCTCTCGCTCTCTTGTATTCCAAATTCAAGTCGTATTCTTTCTTTGGCGACAGCCGTCGTATGGGTTTTGGCCTATATGTACTATGATACAAGTTCCATCAATCAGAATAAAACATAATATACATACTTGTAAGCATTCAAATTAATAACATGAAGAGAACGAGTCCAAAATATTTTTTTACGAAACCTTCGTTTCAGGGAATATGATTGTTTACCCATGACTACCGCACAATTTTTGGTGGATATGCTTGGACACTATTCCTTAAGTTATAGAAGAGATATTTATACCTGTATGTATGGTATATAGGTACATTAATACAAATTATTTATAAATGACTGACAAACTTGTTTTTTAAGTGCCTGGCAATTATTTACAACATCAAGAATTAGGATTATTTTCGGTGCCGTATTTACGAACTAAGTTTATATATTAAGAACTTACACACGGAGTGACCTTGTTGAATGAGTTTTCCAATACCGATATCTTCCAGATCTCGGTGGAAATTTTTGAGAATTGAGTTTTTTTCAATATTTTGAGACCCGATCAAAGTCTCGACAACAATTCCCAGTGGCCGGCTTGTTTTTTTTTTTTAAATATTCTGCTTTTTGTGAAAAGTTTACTGAAATTTACATATCTAACATAAGTAAATTTAAAAAATATTCTAATGAGAACTTGTATATTTGTTTGAAAAACTTTAATAATTCAGATTGTTATGCTAATTCTGCCAGCGTTTTTCTTCATGGAGAGCTACATTACATGCACCGGGTTTCACTTTTCTTCTTGTGCCTAGCAGATAGACGGATACCTTGTGAGTTCTGCAGTGTTTTTTTTTTTTCATTTTTGTCAGTGGATGGAATACATATTAACGTATGTTTAGTAATGCTCTCTGACAACCTGTTAAAAAATAACAATTACAACGAAAACAAACCGAAAGAAACAGGTACAAAATAACATATTACCAACACAATACCTGACCTCCCACAGGCACACAGGCCGCACTGCTCAAAAAAGACAAACACAAAAAACGAATAATTTAAAAACGAATACAGATTGAAAACAAAATATAAAAGACGGAATCAATTAGGTGTAACTTCACAAATGTCCTTCAGCACGGAGAAATATTACAAAAATATATAAATTTAAAAACCACGATAGTAAATTAAAAAGCAGTTCTAAAAAGTTCTTCAAAAGTCCTCGAAAGATACGAGGGATCCCATTTCAAGGCTCGGATATTCGGAAGTGGTTTTTCAAGCACTCCTTATAGGTCAGCACACTAACTACAAAAATATCCGAGACTGCAGAGTACACATTTCCAATCCTGTGTAGTCTAGGTATGGTGGTACTTGAAAGATTTGGACCTTAGTTATATGATTTTGAGATATTGGGAGTATCTGTAATCTATCAGACAGTTCTATCTGTATTTATAATAAAGTTATATCAAATATACTCTTGTAAAAGGAGCATTTTATGAAAAGAAACGATATTTAAAAATATAACAAAACTCAATGTAATAATAACATTGATTAAAACAATAAGCTCTTCCTCTACAAAACCCTTAATCGTCCTAATCTGAACCCGTTTGGGGTAGTGTGAGCGACACAGATCGCTTAAAGCTTGAACGAGTGCGGAACCAGGCATTCAAGATCTGTTTCAACACCCATCCCAGAGCAAACCTCTCACGACTTCACGCCGTTCCGTTATGAGCACAAGGCTCCCGAAATATCATCTGTTGCCTGAATAGTCTACCTACAGTATTTGCTGGGAGGACCAAGGTCTGAGTGAATGTGGTGGAACGCAAGTAGCCTGAACGTGTGGATATGTGCTTGCTAAATTATTAATTGTAAGAATTGTTATCTAGTTATATGTAATGCATAGGTGTTAACTTTAATGAAGGTGCATGGCCACGCGGTAACGAACTGGACTTCCGTGCGGAAGGTCGCTGGTTCAAACTCCGCGCTGTGCTATTCCCCTCGAATAACACAGACATATTTTTCCGCCCAGAATTCGAGGGTACAAGGAGACCTATGACTTTGGTCATATCTATTCTCTCTAAAAGAGAAAAAAAACATGGCGGTATGATCCGATCGTCTCACTTTGGTGGGACATCGGATCCATTACAATGGTGTGGCCGGTGAGTTTGCTGGTGTGCAACGACTCACTCACTTAAAAAAAACTCCATGGCACAGTTTTGCTTTCCAACTGAATTGATGTTTTGAAATGGCGAGTGGGTTATCGACTATTAAGGCCCAGCAACGAACGAATATGTACAATAAATTAAAATAATTAGTTGTAAGAATTGTTATCTAGTTATAAATTAGTACTTAGATGTTATATTATTATTTCTAAGAAATTATATATTAAGATTATTAAAAATAAAATTACAGGTAGGAAATTAAAATTAAGTTAGTTCATAGTTATAATACAATATATAAATTAGATTAGTTCTTAAGAAATAAATTTGTATATACGAGTAGTATGGCCTTTGGAAAATTTTTGTATTATATATTACTTTATTAAGTAGAAAAAAATTTAAAAACATTGATTAAAACGTTTTTCTATACTTTATTGAAATGTAATTTCTCAATACGGTAATCACAAGCAGAATAATAATTTTGAGTAATTGACAGAATATTACTCATTTCCTTATCACCGTGTTTTTTTTACATTCTTCCTCAACTACACGGTCCCATATTTTGGAGCAGAATTAAGTCTTTAAACTGAGGACAATAGGCATAATAAAAGTCTTTTGTATTCTCTCTCTGCTTGCATTGTGGATCTACGAAATCTCGCGAAATTTGAACCCCTCGACGAAGTCGAACGAAGGATTTGCATTTAAAAAATAAAAAGAACTTAGAATGAAAGTATTATAATTTAGACAAATTATGCCTTACCAAAACAAATTCTAAGTTTTTCACATCTATAATGAATCCTCTATGTATCGTTTTTTTAAAGAATTTATTGAAATGTGTAGACAACGCAAGTAGCCTGAACGAGTGGGTAAATACGTACTAAATAATTAGTTGTAAGAATTGTTATCTAGTTATAAATATTATGTAGATATCAACTAATTCTAATAAATTATATATTAAGAATATTAAAAATAAAATGACAAGTAAGAAATAAAAATTAAGTTAGTTTATAGTTATAATGTATAAATTAAATTAGTTCTTAAGACATAACTTTGTATATATGATAGGTATAGTATTTGGCAAATGTTTGTACTATACACGTGTACTACTTTATTTGGCAAATGTTTATGTAATAGATTACTTTATCAAATAGTAAATAAATTTTAAAAAGATGCTAATAGTAAAAACATACATTACATGTGTATAAATAAAAATAAAGTTATGAACTAGCAATTAATACAAAAATTATAAAAATAAATATATTTTATTTTCATTTAAAAAGTCTTTCATTGATTCGGGGTTAATAGTGGTGGCATGTTTCATCAGGCGTGTGTAGTCTATTTTTTTTTTCAAATCTTGGATTTGGTTTGGTAAAATTTTACCTCTCATTAAAAAATCCTTTATATCAATACACCACAGTCTGTTGAACTATAAAAGTAGATTGGTTGCAGAGATGATAGAGTAATGGTTTTGTACTGTAGTATTTTTTCGCATTAATATCAAATTGGTTTGGTATTGTGCGGGCGGCTGACCTAGAGACTACCCCGTATCGTGTGATCAACTGTGTATTGCCACATTTTTATAGGTTTGTTACCATTTTGACTCGTGTACTTACTTACTTCTATATTATTTCAATTTTTCTGTTGTGTTTATGTCTTTTTATTTGGTTTTGTCGATTTTTTTATAAATTGTTTTTTTTTATTTAAAGATTATTTTGTTAATATTATATATGAAGCATATACTACTTTTTTTTAAATAATCTTGTAATGTACAACACATTAAATAAAAATGAATACAAACTTTTTATGAAACATGACGCCAATACAACCAGGCTCATTACAATGTAGCAATGTCTTTAAAATCAATCAGAAAGATATGAGAGGTCTTGGAAAACCAGATTGATTTTTTTTAAATCGGGTTTAATCGCCCCCAGGTTCTGATGACGGGCATCATACCAACGAGGCGACATACGTGATCTTTGATAAAATTTACTTGTAATGTTTCAAACGTCCGTCAAGAAGAATATTGTGAACTCATTGATTAGTTTATTTAGCAATACTACCGCACGTGAAGTGACAATACTCGTGCCACTTTAACATGTATGAGTATTGTTACTAGACAAACTCTTTTACTATTTTTGGGCCTTTTTTATTTATTTTTCGGACACCGTCGGAAATCGTATCTGAAACTTCCAGATGGAAGTTATACATCTTACCAATTAAGCTACGGAGCCTACTAATTTTTCCACTGTAATAATAACAAAAGGATAACGTTATATAGCGCCATTTAGAGATCAAACTCTTCTCAAAGTCGTTCCAACTCGGGACTCGAACTCATTGTTATTAAACAAATCACGTTTGGCAGCTATACCACTTTCTTTGTATACTGCCCAACCTTGTGGGATTACTGTTGTGTGGCAACTTCTTCAAATCAACCAGAAAGATGTTTATGAGGTCTTAAGTGAAAACCAGACTGAAAACCTTTTTTTTTTTAATTAGTTTGCAGCGGCAGTCGAGCCCACAACCTCCAGATCAGAAAGCAAGCGAAGTTACCAACTAGGCCACGGAAGACGAACTGAATGTCGTTTTGGTAAAGTGGTATATGTCATCAATTACTTGTCAGTTTGATGAAGTTTTGCAACACTTGTATTCCTGAAATACAGACCTCAGGTAAATTTTAAAGGTAAACTTTGAATACATTAATAATTTATGTATTCAAAGTTTACCTTTAAGATTTATCTGAGGTCTGTATTTCAGGAATACAAGTATTGCAAAACTTCAAACTGACAAATAAGTAATTGATGACTTGTACCTCTTTACCAAAACGCCATTCAACTATAAATAAAACTTGGTAGATCTTCTCAAATGTGATAGAAACACATTCGGCTTAAGATGTAGTGTAGTGTATGTGTGTAATATACATACACTAGTACAATAAAATAATTTGATAAGACCTCTCAAAAAGGGTTGTCTTCAAGAAGTGATTCATAAAGTAGCACACGCCACCCATATCTCAAACACTAGGGAATGCAGACCATTTCATACCATGGAACCAACAATGGCAAAAGCTTTACCATACATACTCTGCTCTATTGAATCGATTCGGAACAAGTAATTTATTAGATGAAGAAAAAATCGACCTCAAAGTTTTACTTCCCTCAGCAGCACCAAAAATCCTAAAATCTCCTAGACCATAGATAAAATATAATGAGGACATGACACTTGTGTTCCCGCCACTTCTCTCGGTAGCGCGGGAAACAGATGATATCCGAACACGAGTGTTGACGAGTTTTTTTTCCTTCTCTATGATATATTTATTTTTTGGATGCGCTTTGTATCCCTTTAATGTGGCGACATCGCCTTAGACATAAATGTCACTCACACACGGCGCCTAAACAGGGGTGTCATAACATAAAATGATATATTTTTTTGTAAAATACAAGTGACGACCTCCGTAGCCTAGTAAATAAAACGCTTGTCTCCCGACCCGGTCGTTGTGGATTTGATCCCCGCAGAAGCACGGTTTTTTTAAAGGATTTCCAGTCTGGTTTTCGCTTAAGATCTCTTCGACATTGGACGCTTAAGACCTCATGGTTGGAAAAGATTGCCACATGTCAATAAGCCCGCCAGGTTTTACTCTATATCATACAGCGAAAGTATAATGGAATACATGAAGAGATACCCATCTTTGTATTTACACTTTCACCAAAAAGTAATAGGTTGGTATTGGGTTTTCCGGAGAGTAATTTTGTAATTTGTTTTATGAAACACTGTTTATTCCACTTTATGTAACGGTTTATATATTTTTGCCTTTTTTGCCGTACTGGCATTTAATATATCATATAAAGTTAAGGCATTAACTCTGTGGAGGTTTAAAGAAATCGTAATTTGTTTTTATCAAACACTTTATTCCACTTTATGTAACGATATATTCATATATTTTTTTGTCAAACTCGAATGTAAAATTATACCAAATACACATGGACGGTGGTTTGCGATATTTTTAGTATCTTTGCACACTATTTTCAAGTGTCGTATTACCATTACGATTTTTTTCAAACCACATTTGACACCCACGATCGCTTACTGCATCATTGCTATTCATTGTACATATTTTTTTTGTTTTTATCCTTTACGGTAGTAAATAGCAACAAACAATGGTAAAAATAACTTACTTTATTCTACCTTCAAAATGATGTAAAGCTTTTTGTTAATGGTAAATATATTGTTTTCTGAATTTCATTTAAATTAAACTCTACATTATTCAAGACTAGCACTTTCAATCCGAAAACAGACTTTAACAAATCATTTTGTTTGAAATAACCTTAAAATGTTAGTTATTATTTGTTTTTGCAAGCTTACACTTAAATTTAAAGTATTATATATATAGACGTATTATGATGGATTCAAATGATAAGATGGCTGCAAAAAGAGCTACATATTTTAAAAGGAAGAGACGATCGCGTCAATCATAACGTGAAAGCGATACTCTAGAGAAGCAAAATCACGACGACACTATACAATAGCACAAATGCTAACTTTATATTGAATAAATTTGATTCACTTTTGTTATTATTGACGGGTTATTACTAATTTGTATTTATAAAGAAGAAAAAAAACCTAATACATAGTTGCCTTTGGGATGTTGTGCTGGAGGCAGATGCTCCGTTTCCCATAGACCACAAGGCGCACCAACGTCTGTATCATTCAATAATTGGAGATAAACGTGCCTTGGGCGTATTGCTCGAAAAAAAATATGATAGTCAGGAAAAACTGGTCCAATTTTTTTACAAAGGGTTCCAATCTGTTTTTCACTTCAAGCTTCATGAATATATTTCTGGTTGATTGTATGAGATTGCAACAAGACAATAAACCCTCCAGGCTGTACTGTGCAATACAATACAAGAAAATCCTATTCACGTGATCACTATGCTTAGTAGATTTGAATCCTGTATTGGAGCGCCCTTGGGGAAAGTTTGCTCTCTGTATAATTTGTCCTTTTATTATTATTATTACTCCAGCCCAACACATTAGAAAGTTTCTCTCGGCCACGGTCTTAAACATGTTTGAATAGTCAATTAAAATCTGCGAAGGAGTGCCATACGAATGCATAACGAATACAAATTCAATTTTATAACAAAGAATAAAAATAATTTTAGAATACACGTCAGCCCTGATTTACATCATTCCCAGTCAGCTGTCAACGTTACTCACCGAAGACCGTCGTGTGGTGTGGTTTAGTAACTTGTCTGCGCACAGATACGCCCTGCCGAATCCGCGTGTCGGATCCGCCGACTGGCTGCCGGGAAATCTGTAATGCGATATCGGATATGCATAAACCCGCTTCACTGATTGTTTTATTATTTTGTCTTGCGTAAAAGACAAGACCAGACGCAGACCACACGGCGACAATCAGGGTTCAATTGTATCTGAACCATATTATCGACGAATGTCCACATTTGTATCTGAAGCATATATAATTGGACGAATGTCATAAATGTATCTGAACCATATTATGGATGAATGTCCACAATTGTATAAAACTACATCATAGACGAATGCCTTTAATTGTATCTTTATGTAAAATAAATTAATAACCAAGATCAAATAAATTAATAACCAAGAACCTGTTTCTGAACTATAACGTATTATGAACGAACCTGAAACGTGTTATGAACGAATGTCAACAATTGTGTCTGAACCTTTAATGGATGAATGTATCTGTACCATATTATGGACGAATGCCCACAATAGTATAAAACTATACATATTATGGATGACTGCTCTCATTTGCATCTGAACTATATTTTACAACATTTTCACAACGGTGTCTAAAACATATTTTGGACGAAAGGGCACAATTGTATAAAACTACTTATTTTTTACAGAATATTCACAATTGTATCAAACACATATTATGGCCCACAATTGTGTTTAAACTATATAATTACTAAATATTCACAATTGTATCTAAAACATATTATGAACGAAGGCCCACAATTGTATGTGAACTATATAATTATAGAATGCTCACAATTGTATCTAAAACATATTATGAACGAAGGTCCACAATTGTATGTGAACTATATAATTATAGAATGCTCATAATTGAATCTAAAACATATTATGAACGATGATCCACAATTGTATGTGAACTATTGTATATAATTATAGAATGCTCACAATTGTATCTAAAACATATTATGAACGAAGGCCCACAATTGTATCTGAACTATATAATTATAGAATGCTCACAATTGTATCTAAAACACATTATGAACGAAGGTCCACAATTGCATGTGAACTATATCATTATAGAATGCTCACAATTTTATCCAAAACATATTATGAACGAAGGCCCACAATTGTATCTGAACTATATAATTATAGAATGCTCACAATTGTATCTAAAACATATTATGAACGAAGGTCCACAACTGCATGTGAACTATATCATTATAGAATGCTCACAATTGTATCTAAAACATATTATGAACGAAGGCCCACAATTGCATCTAAACTATATAATTACAGAATGTTCACAATTGTATTTAAAACATATTATGGACGAATGCCTACAATTGTATCTGAACAAATGTTCACAGTTGTATTATAAAGACGAATGTTAACAGAATAAAAAATCAATTTAAAACAATAAAACCAAATAAAAATATATATTCACACAGTAAAACAATTTAAATAACACATTAGTATGCAAGTGCATAATTGAAATTTGTTTCAGTAAAACAAAAATTTAACAATATACACAGTTATCAATATGAAACAGGACCGTCTCAAAACAGGTAGCCCGCACCTCACCACTCCGAGCGTTACTCTTGACATTCATGCGGAAAGAAAAGTAGAGCACAAATTAAACATTCAATAAATTTTTGTTGTAGCTATCCTATGAAATTTAAAGCAAGCAAATGCAGAAAATCCAGAAAAAGCCTCTTTTCGTACTTTGGCATTGTTGCTAGAAAGAATTATGAAAGTTCTGAAGAAGCTAGTTTTTACGGAGACAGCTGTTCAGAAGGCGAACAAAAACAGTGTCCTATGATATAGACAAACTTAATAAAGGAGTGTCATTATACTCTTTAAGCACTGGATTCAACATGTTTCAAGACTAAGAGGGATGGAAAGAGGTGGTGTATCAAGTTCGAGAAATATCAGACGACCACGACCCTCACCATCGACCACGCGATGAAGAAGAAGAAATTCTTCATCTTGGATACATTAGCACACCATAATACTTCTGTCAAGTCAGTGTATCACTTTAAAATGCAGTGAAGATTTTCGAAAACAGTTACAATATTTAGTAACTAGTAAAGTTTTTTTTTCCTTTCTAGTACAGATATAAATAAAATTATTTCACAAAATAAATCTCATTTATGTGTAGTGCCTCCCCGTATTTTGACAAGTAAAATGTCTCTGGTTTTGGCGGTAGACCTATGGTGTTTACAAGTCGCAAAAAAGTGCAGACATGTTTAACCTCAGATCTTAATTTATGGCAACATTAAGCAATATATTCCCAGATGAAGTCTTGAGAGGGGAAAGGATATAAAATAGTTAAACCTATTTCCAAATAATCTCTTTCCAGCCTATAATGATGTACACATTAAAGATCAAAGAGCTTTGTCAACATGATTTTTCGTTTAATTTAAAAATGTATAGATTTGTAAAAAATAAAATGTTAGTCAATATTTTTAATAGAGTAAATAACGACCTCCGTCGTCTGGTTAATAAGATGCCCTGCCCTGTCTTTCAACATCTGTTGGAACCTAATTTACTTTTAAGCAATAGCAGTTTTGTTCTCACAAAATACCTCTTTAGCATTTTTCTGGTTGATAGAGTTTTTTTTAACCTGGTGAGTTTATTGCCATGTGGCAATCTCTTCCAACCAACCAGAAATATGTTTTTATAGGTCCTAAGTGAAAACCAGACTGGAATCCTATAGAGTTTGCCACATGGCAATAAACTGGTTGTACTGTATACAACGAAAGTGTAATATAACAAGACAACGCGAATGTGTATGTAATACACGTATAACAAGACGACCTCCGTGACATAGTTGGTATAACGCCTATCTTCCAGCCCGGAGGTTGCGGGCTTAAATCCCGCTGGAACATAGATTTTTTCATAAAAAAAATATTAATTCTTAGATCTACGAGTATCTCTCACATAGTATTCATAGACGACCTCCATGGTTTAGTTGGCAAGACCCTTGTCTCCCAGCCCGGAAATTGCGGGTTCCTAGATTTGTTAAAAGAGGATTTAAGTCTGGTTTTCATTAAGGCATCTCTAACATATTTTTGGTTAGGTGGAAGAGATTGCCTCATTGGCAATACACCCGCCAGGTTGTACTATATGCAACCAAAGTGTAGTATAATATTATGAGTGTAATACTATACGATGTTATAAAAAAAAACACTACAAGATTCACCGATTCATAGCAAGTATAACTGATGAGAAAAAAAAAATGTGTCTTATTGATGTTTCCACCCTCGATAGGGGTTAACAATGGGGTGATCTCTTTTTGCTGTTGCCATGTAAAATTATTACATTCCGTAATATTGAACTTCTCTCTTAAATTCTTCAAGTAGAATATATTTCTTCTTCCAGCAATGCGTCTGCTTTGTATCAACCCTTGTGTTGGGATTGGAGGGGGCTTATTTTTCTACGTCGTGACTTCAATGCTGAGGAAGATGACCCACAATGAGATTGCTGTAGGTTGCACGTATCCCTCTCAGTATTTCGCTGTCTTTCCAAAAGCTTGTATGAAATGCAGGGCCGTGGCACTCTTCACGTGGTTTTTCCATATATGCGCATAGATACTCCTGCGACCCTTCACCCTACCAGCAACGATGAATCCCTCCATGCCCTCATTACGCGAAATGTGACCAAAAATCTGAAGAATGTGACGAGTGCACAATCCTGAAAGCCTCTGAAGATATTAAATTCTAAAATAGAGGCATTTATTCATCGTTTTGTCCGTCAAAAGAACCAATGTCTGTGCATCGCCGAAAGAACCAATGTATCCATACTCCAGAAGTTAAACGTGATGGTACGCCTATTCTCAATATACTTTTAGCGTACTCTGCGGTTTTTGGACACATTTCTAGATGGAAGTTAGATAATATGGAAAAATTGATGGCATAAGGACGTATGTCAGGAAGAAGAGACATAAGTGAAACGCCAGCAAGATAGAGTGATAAAGTAAAATAATTGGCTGAGGGAAGCCTATACATTGTCACACAAATGGCAAGTGACCAAGAGAAGTAGAGACGAGTCATTGCTGCCTGTATTACCAACACCCATTGGATCACGACCTTCAGTAATGACGAACGACATAGCCGATAAAAATAAATGCTTAAATTTTAAATAGTTTTTTATTAAGTTTCATTTTCAATCTATCATTGTTGACTGACTTTATGTAGAGAGATTTATGGAGCTGATTAAATATATGCTCTAAAAAGGGATGGCAGCAACGTTCCCTCTAAGGTGTGCGCATGTGCGGCCGCACACATGTTTCCATCTTCCTCATACATCTCAAAGAAAGGAACTGGTAATCATATTTTGTTTTGCGCAATTATATATTTTATTTGAGATTTTATGATGGGTTCTCAGGTTCCTTTCTTTGAGTGTGTGCGGAACATGGAAACATCATATATAGTCCAAGCGTTGAAAGGAAAGATTAGTGTATAAAGGTGACCATGACCATTTTTTATTTATTATATATTCAGATTATTTATTTTATTTATTTATTATTCATTTAAAAATACAATAGTGTTTTTTTTGTTTAGAACAAATATTTGTTTATTGATACAGAAAAAGAAAGTCACCCATTTGAATCCCATAGATTTTATTTTACATTTTACCTAAGTTTCGTTTTGCCACCGGAAAAATTTATTGATTCCCGTAAAATTGGTAATAATGTTGGAAAAATGTAATTTATGATTTCGTGGTACATTATGTTGACTACTTAATTTTATCTACGCATGAATATGCATACTATATTTGCGCACTTCCCAATTAAAAAATTAGAAGGAACGTTGGGTGGCAGTTTGAACAAATTTGAGAAACATTGGTATAATGCAAAGTAAAAAAAAACACAAATTTTATACTATGTGACTTCAAAAACGCTAGTTCTCTGATAAAGGGGCATAATTGTTGTCACGAGTTTCTCTTTGGAAGCAGATATAGGGGAATAATAACTTCAAAGACTTTCTATACATATTGAAGAATAGTCAATTTTACGGCTCTGTAAATCACGATGAACAAGAATTTAGGTGCATTTTAACATCAAAGGCCAATTAGTCAAGATAATAAAAAAAACAATTTTAACATAGACAAGTCAAATCACAACACATGCGGAGAAAAAATAGTTCTGGCAATTATTTTACCCTGAAATCCATCTATATTTTCGAATTCTACGCTTTGAGAAAGCTAACTTTGTTTATGTTTACTACTGTGAGACACTGGAACCAGTTACAAACCAATGTTAGACTCCCTCCCTCATGCTTCAGGAAGCGACGGAAAAAACTCTTTTTTTTTTAACTTGCCGAGTTTATTTCCATGTGGCAATCTCTTCCAACCAACCAAAAACTGTTTTTATAGGCCCTAAGTGTTAACCAGACTGGAATCCTATTTAAAAAAATCTGGGTTCCAGCGGGGATCAAACCCGCAACCTCCGGATCGGCAGACAAGTGTCTTACCACCAGGCCACGGAGGTTGTGGAGTCTAACTAAGTAACTGTCTTACCACTCTTCATTTATTGTCAATAATATTACGTGTTTCATTCCTGATTCTTATTACCTCTCCACCATCCCTTCCTTTTTCATTGATTTATGATATCTCACCTTTACTTTAATATGTGTAAATCCATAAATTTCATTAATATAAATAATCATTTAAAATATTTTTGCGACCATGTAACTTGCTTTATTAAGTTTAGTCTGGTTCGTTGGAAGAGATTGCCGCCTGGCAAAAAAACCTGCTAGATTGTATTTGCCATGAACTGTTAAATAATAATAATATAAAGGACACTTAATTGTCATTTATTTTACAATAAATTAATAAATAAAATGTGATTTCTATATTCATATATACAAATAAACTATCACGTCGTTTCTTTGTTTAGGTATGCAGAAAGGATAGATTACCAGACTTACCTATCGCGACATATAGTACATCTTTCTCTCCTCTACATCCATACACTTTTATATAAATCTTAAGATTTTGTAATTTGTTTTATCAAACACTGTTTATTCCACTTTTTGTAACGGTATAATCCTACCGGTTTTAAGGCTTTCATCTCATCATCAGGGGTGCACAAACAAGACTGAATTATGCTCGAATTGGTACCGTCATACACCCGTCTAACGGTAAAAATTCGGGTTGGAGACTGTAGATGGAGGGAAGGAGGAGACAACCTCAGCGAGCAGCGGCGAGATTCTGGGAATACTATATATGTATATGCCAGATGATCACCCCGATGCACTGATTTTCTTAAGATTTCTCTGACTTTTATATTTTCTGCTTTCAAAATAGAATTTACTTGATCCAATCATGCTTTTGTCGATCGTCCTATACAACGCTTTCCACTCGCATTTGTACATTATATTTATTTTGTTATTATATATTTATTCATTCGTTCTACATGACCACAACTCACCTTTACGAGCTATGTTTAATTTTACTTAACACAAATCAGCCTTAAGTTCACATTCATGCCTTATCACTTCATCCAGTATTATATTATACATTGTCACTCAATGTATTCTTCTTAAATGATTGATTCAGCTCTTTTTAGTTTTTTTTTAATACATGTATTTCATTCCCATATTAGTAAAATTCTTGATTTCCTCGCACTTGAACTTCAAGTGGTTGAACTAATATCCCAATTAGTAAAATTAACACTTTCCTCAATAAATTTCATACCATCAGGGATCTTAACACTTTGGCGGTCTTCGGTACCTTTGAGTATACTCCCAGGGGAATAAAATTGTCTTTTTTTTACTTTTTTAAACAAACAAGTGACACTGTTTTGCATTTTTGTTTTTTTTTGTCCGATCCGTTGTGCATCGGTGACTATCGTCGACTTGAAGTTACGCGGTTCAAGTCTGTGTCAGGATGTTAATTCCCTGAGGGTGCATTAAGATTAGTAGTATATGTTAAAGATTGACGTGTGAAGGGTAAGAATAATAAGGGCTGCTAGTAATTTTATTTTATTAATGAACTTAATAGTACAATTCATAAGTCAAGTATAATATTTAACAGTCAACTATAATAAAGTTATTTCTGTATAATAACTTGAAAAACAGAAAGAAAACACTAACAAAACAATTTAAAAATCTTAATAAATAGTATGTGACATACAATGTGGAATCTGGGGAGGATGGAGAGGAAAATAACTCGAGTCTTAATATATAGTATGTGACATACTATGTGGAAGTTGGGGAGGATGGAGAGGAAAATAACTCGAGTCTTAATATATAGTATGTGACATACTATGTGGAAGTTGGGGAGGATGGAGAGGAAAATAACTCGAGTCTTAATATATAGTATGTGACATACTATGTGGAAGTTGGGGAGGACGGAGAGGAAAATAACTCGAGTCTTAATATATAGTATGTGACATACTATGTGGAAGTTGGGGAGGATGGAGAGGAAAATAACTCGAGTCTTAATATATAGTATGTGACATACTATGTGGAAGTTGGGGAGGATGGAGAGGAAAATAACTCGAGTCTTAATATATAGTATGTGACATACTATGTGGAAGTTGGGGAGGACGGAGAGGAAAATAACTCGAGTCTTAATATATAGTATGTGACATACTATGTGGAAGTTGGGGAGGATGGAGAGGAAAATAACTCGAGTCTTAATATATAGTATGTGACATACTATGTGGAAGTTGGGGAGGATGGAGAGGAAAATAACTCGAGTCTTAATATATAGTATGTGACATACTATGTGGAAGTTGGGGAGGATGGAGAGGAAAATAACTCGAGTCTTAATATATAGTATGTGACATACTATGTGGAAGTTGGGGAGGACGGAGAGGAAAATAACTCGAGTCTTAATATATAGTATGTGACATACTATGTGGAAGTTGGGGAGGATGGAGAGGAAAATAACTCGAGTCTTAATATATAGTATGTGACATACTATGTGGAAGTTGGGGAGGATGGAGAGGAAAATAACTCGAGTCTTAATATATAGTATGTGACATACTATGTGGAAGTTGGGGAGGACGGAGAGGAAAATAACTCGAGTCTTAATATATAGTATGTGACATACTATGTGGAAGTTGGGGAGGATGGAGAGGAAAATAACTCGAGTCTTAATATATAGTATGTGACATACTATGTGGAAGTTGGGGAGGATGGAGAGGAAAATAACTCGAGTCTTAATATATAGTATGTGACATACTATGTGGAAGTTGGGGAGGATGGAGAGGAAAATAACTCGAGTCTTAATATATAGTATGTGACATACTATGTGGAAGTTGGGGAGGATGGAGAGGAAAATAACTCGAGTCTTAATATATAGTATGTGACATACTATGTGGAAGTTGGAGAAGAAAATAACTCGAGTCTTAATATATAGTACGTGACATACTATGTGGAAGTTGGGGAGGATGGAAAGGAAAATGACTCGAGTCTTAATATATAGTATGTGACATAATATGTGGAAGTTAGGGAGGACCGAGAGGAAAAGAACTCGAGTTTTAATAGATAGTATGTGACATATTATGTGGAAGTTGGGGAGGACGGAGAGGAAAAGGAAGATAATAAATATATTATTTTCTTTATATATTTTTAATGAACCAAAGGATCACACTTCGTAGGTGGAGACTGAGAGACAATATGAAAATAAAAAAAAAACATAAATGATTTGAAAATCAATTCTTAAAGAAAATCCCAGAAATGTTATGAAATTTGGGTTAAAACATCGACCATTGTAACTCCTGAATGCGCGTGGTGTTAGAGACTGCTGGGCATAATAGATTTTACTTATCGGGAAATAAAATAACGTTCATTATTGTGTTGTTCTTATTGGAGTATTAAGGGGCATAGAATTTCATGCGGAAGGTCGTCGGTTCGAACACGTATGTGTATGTGTGTGTATATATGTGTGTATATATGTATGTATAAAAAGAGATGTTTTTAAATTTCTGGATGAACCTCACAGGTAAAAACATATTAACTTTACCATTTATTAACTGATTAATACAGTTCAAATGTGAGAGGATGACGTGATAGAGAAATCGTAGGAGTTGTAACATATGCGAAGATGTATGGATGTATTATAGAATAGGCAAACGATGCGTGTTACGAGTATGATATTATGAAGTCTGGTGCTGTATTTTCTCTGCCTACGCCGACAGATAAACAGCGTAATGGTACGTATCATGTGTCATGTATCTAGCTGCCATATCTATACATTCACCGTTCCGCTTATCTAGGAACCTACGAATATTATTATCTGTAACAAAACCAATATTAGCTAAATGATGTTCAAATAAGTATTGTCTGTAACAAAACCAATATTAGCTAAATGATGTTCAAATAAGTATTGTAAGTTATGTAAACCTATGTCGAATATTATTATCTGTAACAAAACCAATATTAGCTAAATGATGTTCAAATAAGTATTGTTAGTTATGTAAACCTATGTTCACTAACCAATATTAGCATTCTTACTCGATGTATTTGTTTACCATCTCACTGGCGCTATCTCCACAAATTAAACTGAATCGGAGAAAGTTGCGCTTATAAATGGACGCCATATCCAAGGCGACAGATTATTATTCTAAAAGCCACGAAGATGTTAACACATCATTATTCTTAAGGTCACTACAATGTAGAGACCATAGCTATCATTATTCTTAGAGTCACTACAATGTAGAGACCATAGCTATCATTATTCTAAAAGCCACGAAGATGTTAACACATCATTATTCTTAAGGTCACTACAATGTAGAGACCATAGCTATCATTATTCTTAGAGTCACTACAATGTAGAGACCATAGCTATCATTATTCTTAAAGCCACTAAGATATTAACATCATCCATATTATAATACAAATAAAACTACACAGTTAAAGTTCTAAAAGTGTTTTCGTTACAAAAGGCCATAACAGAAAATAAATTGGTGTCAGAAGCGGGATATCCTTTTCGACCTATTGAAATAATTTTCATCGAAAAAGGACCTACGTGAATTCGCGAAACTAACAGCGCGAATTACTGGAAATATTATATACTTATATAATCGAAACAAGCCAAGTCGAAACATATTTCGACAAGTGCCGAATATATAAGAATATACGACTGAAAACTCTTCGGACCAAGACAGAAGAATTCTACTGTTCAAGTCGTCGCTGCAGAGACAAACCTTCAAGATCAAGCCATCGCTGCTGAAGACAAACCTTCAAGATCAAGCCATCGCTGCTGAAGACAAACCTTCAAGATCAAGCCATCGCTGCTGAAGACAACGCTCTGAGATTCAGCCACCTCTGAAGAAGAAACCTTCTAGATCAAGTCATCGCTGCGGAAGAAACCCCTCCGAGATTCAGCCACCTCTGAAGAAGAAACCTTCTAGATCAAGTCATCGCTGCGGAAGAAACCCCTCCGAGATCCAGCCACCTCTGAAGAAGGCCCCATTCATCAAGCGTCCCTACGAGACAAGAGTTCCAGCAGAAGTTCCAGTGCCTCAACGAAATCATGTCAAGAATTTTAATTGTGTAAGTTTTATCTTTAAAAAAATATTGTTATAATTTTCCTGTTAGGGTAGATACCTAATGTTTTAACATCTTAAAACTTCGAAATTCACTCTACTAACTCTTAAATGCTTTAGAATCCTTGAAATTTGTTAACCTAATTCTACTAAATTCATACTTACATTCTCTATATCTATATACGTATTATCTTATATACAAAATGCCACCAAAAATTGAATCAACTTCGTCAGAAGAAGTTTCATTAAATTTTCTAATCAAACTCATACACACATTTGACGGTAACACAGACAGATTGCACACTTTTATTAAAAACTGCGACTGCGCATACAACCTTGCAAAAAATTATCAAAAAGACCTTATTTTTACCTACATTCAGACACAAGTCATAGGAAAGGCCGATTTAATAACATCATGTAGAACACTTAATACATGGCCAGAATATAGATCGTTTTTAATAGAAAATTTCACAGAAAACAAAAGTTTTTCCCAAATATCTCTCGAACTACAATCGTGTACTCAAAATCGCAATGAATCCATCACAAGCTTCACACAAAGAGTGGATAAATGTTACAGTGATTTAATCAGAGTAATAAAATCAGAAACAGATAATCCCCTAGAACTCACTGGTAAAAACGCTATGATAAAGCAGATGGTTCTCCATCAATTTCTAATCGGTGTTAACTCCATTTATTCTTCTGTGATTCGTGGACAAAATCCTAAATCTTTTGAAGAAGCTTCTTACTTTGCACTTAACGAAGAAAAACTAATCCAATATAAAAATCCTAAGTTTCCCGTTACTCACAATACGAATACGAATAATAATCAAAAAACATCTTGTACTTATTGTAAAAAACCCGGTCATAATTCGTATAATTGTTTTAAAAACCAACGAAATAATCAAAAATGTATAAATCATTTTAATACAGATAATAATCAAATACCCCAAACCAACGAATATATAATAAAAACTTGCAATTACTGCAAAAAGAAAGGCCACGTTATATCAGAATGTCGCAAACGCGCTTATAATAATAATAAGAATAATAACGTAGCGAACTCTTCGAAATCTTTAAACTCCAATCATTCCGAACCGTCTGTCCCAGTTCGGAATGTAAATTTCATCAAGGCAGAATATTCCATGTAGCTCACTCTGCCCCCTATATTCAAACTTCGTGTCCAAACTCTATTAACTCTAATACATACTTAAATCTAATGTTTAACACCGGTGCCGATATCTCATTAATAAAACTCTCGTCCATTCAAGGAGACGTCCCTGTCGACGAAAGTAATATTGTATATCTTAAAGGTGTTAATAACTCACCAGATGAAAATCGAACTCTAGGCATCGTCAAACTCGAATTATGCTTCAATGGAAAGAAGTATAATCACAATTTTCACATAACACATCCAAACACCAACATTCCTTTCGATGGTCTACTTGGTGACGACTTTTTGCGTCGAATACGAGCAAAAATTAATTATAATACTAACTCTCTAGAATTCCATGGTCAATACATCCCTATGTATCATAAAATCGACATGCATAACTCTAGCTCTAATTCGAATAATAAATCTAGCTCAAATTCTATATCAAATTCTCAATCGGTACATAATTTTAAAACAAAATCAAGTACCAAATCGAGCTCAAATTCTAAATCGGTACATAATTCTAAAACAAAATCAAGTACCAAATCGAGCTCAAATTCTATATCAAATTCTAAATCGGTACCTAATTCTAAAACAAAATCAAGTACCAAATCGAGCTCAAATTCTATATCAAATTCTAAATCGGTACATAATTTTAAAACAAAATCAAGTACCAAATTGAGCTCAAATTCTAAATCGGTACATAATTCTAAAACAAAATCAAGTACTAAATCTAGCTCAAATTCTAAATCGGTACATAATTCTAAAACGAACTCAAGTACCAAATCGAGCTCAACTGTATTTATTATCCAGCCTCGCACAGAAACTCTAGTCGAATTTTTCGTGCAAAATCCTGAAATAAAAGAAGGTCTTGTACCCGAAATAGAAATACTTACGGGTGTATATTTATCTAAATCTATAACTAAGGTCAATTCAAATTCACGAGCCTTAACTACTATATTAAATACAACAGAAAAACCAATTCGTATCGAGGAAATGAGTTTAACCCTCGAACCATTCGATGAATCAAATTCTAGAATCCTAAATCAAGACTATGTGTCAAAAGAAAAGAAAATATTTAATGTTGTATCAAATTCTTTTAATAACAACTCAGATCGCGAAAGCAAAGTCCTAAGTTCAGTGCGATTAGAACATTTGAACAAAGAAGAGAAACATTCCATGTTAGCTCTTATCAAAGAATATAATGACTTATTCTATATAGAAAATGATGAACTAACTTCGACACCTTCTGTCGAACACGAAATCCATACGAGCTCTAATGTCCCCATTTTCACTAAATCATATAGATATCCTGAAGTACATAAAAATGAAGTCAATATGCAAATTAAAAAAATGTTAGACCAAAAAATAATTAGAGAATCCAATTCACCATGGTCATCTCCTCTCTGGGTTGTTCCAAAGAAGAGAGATGCTAGTGGAAAAATTAAATGGCGTGTGGTTATCGATTACCGAAAATTAAACGATATCACAGTCGGTGACGCTTACCCACTTCCAAATATCTCCGAAATCTTAGACCAATTAGGTCACTCCAATTATTTTACTACACTTGACCTCGCTTCTGGTTTTCACCAAATCAAAATGAATAAAAAAGACAGTGATAAGACTGCCTTCTCGACCCCTCTAGGTCACTTCCAATTCCAAAGAATGCCCTTTGGATTAAAAAATAGTCCAGCTACATTCCAGAGACTTCTAAACTCTGTTCTCTCTGGACTCCAAGGAATTAAGTGCTTCGTATATCTTGACGATATCGTAATTTATGCAGATAACATTCAAAACCATACTATCAAACTAAAAGAAATTTTTAACCGATTACGAAATCACAATCTCAAATTACAACCTGATAAATGTGAATTTATGAGAAACGAAGTAGCGTATCTAGGTCATGTCATTTCAAAAGAAGGTATTAAACCTAATCCCGACAAAATATCTGTAATAAAAGATTATCCAATCCCAAAAAATACCAAAAATATCAAAGCATTTTTAGGTCTAATCGGATACTATCGTAGATTCATCAAAAATTTCAGCTTTATCGCACAACCTCTTACAAAACTGTTAAAGAAAGACGAACCATTCAATTGGACAAAGTCTCAACAAGAATCTTTTGATCAAATGAGAAATCTCCTTATCACTGAACCAATTCTCCAGTATCCAGATTTCTCACTTCCTTTCAATGTCACGACAGACGCGAGCAATTTTGCTGTCGGAGCTGTGTTATCACAAGGCCCTATCTCAAAAGACTTACCTATATCTTTTGCTTCAAGAACTCTTAATAGAGCTGAGTCAAACTACTCTACCACCGAACGCGAATTACTAGCAATAATATTTGCTGTTAATCATTTTCGACCTTATTTATATGGTGTAAAATTTAATATTATAACAGATCATAGACCACTAGTTTGGCTATTCAATACGAAAGACCCCGGATCTAGATTAATCCGTTGGCGATTAAAACTTGAGGAATATGATTACAATATTTTATACAAACCCGGCAAATTAAACTCAAATGCTGACGCGTTATCTCGAATAGATAATAAACAAATTCACCATATTAAAATGAATCCTGAGCCGAACTCCTACGAAGATTTTATTAAATCGCATTATTTGAGAAATAATACTGAATTTCAGAATATTGTCGAAATCGAAAACTTTTTACTAACCCAAAAAGATAACTGGTGTCATATAATATCAAATGATAAAGAAATGTCACAAGGAATAGCTTCCCAAATAAAAGACTTAATTACTAATTTTAACGAAATCTCCAAATCTAAAAGTGACGTAAACGATATACTATTCTCTGATAATAATAATTTTAAAATATTCCATATGATAGTCAAAGAACATTTTTGGGACAAACCTTCATATCAAAACATATTTAACTGTTTCAAAAAATTAAAAGACATCTTAATATCACAAAATATTAATACTATATCTATCCCTAAGTTCGGAAACGATATAAATAACCTTAATTGGAATAAAATAAAATCCATTATCTTTTACATATTCGCCGAAACCAATATCCAAGTAACAATATGTAAAAACAAAATATGTTATCCAGACGTTAAAGATATACCAAATATAATTAAAGAAAATCACGATTGCCCTCATTCAGGACATTCCGGATTCCATAGAACTTATCGCCGTATTAAAGAAAGATACTCATGGAATAAAATGAAATCCGATATCAGAACTTATATCAAATCATGTGAATCGTGCCAAAGAAATAAAATCTCTAGACAACGCAACATACAACCAATGGAAATAACCACTACATCGGATCTACCTTTTGATAAAATTTCTCTAGACATAGTAGGTCCATTACCATTGACAGAAAATGGTAATAAATATATTCTGACGTTACAAGATGATCTTAGTAAATTCTCGCAAGCTTTTCCTATTCCTAATCATGAAGCTACCACGATAGCTGATCAACTTGTAAATAACTTCATATGTAAGTTCGGAATACCTAAGAAAATACTTGCCGATCAAGGTAAAGACTTTACATCTTCCATTTTGAAAGAAACAGCTAAACTATTTAAAATCAAACAAATACAAACAACCTCTTATCATCCTCAGTCGAACGGTGCCTTAGAAAGAAGCCACGCTACTTTAGCAGACTATCTAAAACACTATATATCTGATAAACAAACTGACTGGGATATATGGTTAAACTTTGCCATGTTCTCATATAACACAACTCCACATACTTCTACTAAGTATAGTCCTCATGAATTAATATTTGGTCATAAACCTGAATTACCTACTTCTATGACTAAAGAGCCTGAATTTAAATACACATACGATACTTACATCGATCAATTACATCTCAAACTAAATCAATCTTACAAAATCGCTAGGAATAACCTTATAAATCAAAAATTTAAATCAAAAGAAAACTATGATAAAAAAGCAAAAAATAACATAAATTATGGAATAAACGATAAAGTTTATCTTAAAAACGAAATCACAAAATTACACCACTCGAAGAAACTATCTTCAAATTACACAGGTCCTTATAAAATATGTGAAATTAATTCGCCTGTGAATTATACAATTTTAATAAAAAATAAAAAAGTGAAAGTTCATGCTAATAGGCTAAAGAAAGCCTTCGTTCCAGGTTAATTTGCCTGATTTAAAAAAGAGCCTTCACACACAACTCGCATCATACAAACTTTAATTTGACATAAATCTCTACATCCTCCAGACTCTATTACGAACATTTAAACACAAATAGTCAAAAGTACTATTTCATATTTCAATAATACCCTTTCTAATTTAAACAAAAACGAAGAAATATTTAATCAAAATTTCAATAAATTACAAAAGTACTCTTCTAACCTAAAAAAACATATATTTAACATACAAGTCAAAATTGATATCGAAAAACATCTAACATTGTTGACATTACTAACAACAGATATGCAAAATAAATATTCAACACTAATCGACACAATTCTATTCGTTAAATCAAATATACTTCATCCATTTGTTATCACTCAGAATCAATTAGTAACATAACTAACAAAATCAATACAATATCTTCCAAGTCCAACATCTTTTCCTGTACCCATAAACTTAGAAAATGTACATCAATTATTGTCATTAATTAAGATAAAATGTAATTTTCTAAATATAAGAATAATATTTGTTATCTCTATACCATTAACTAATCATGTAAGTTACAATTTATAAACCAATATCTTTGCCAATTAAACAAATCAAATCAATGAAATCTGGCATAAATTAACTAACAAAAATCAATGGATCTTTGTCCTTAATAAACCTACTATGGTTACAATTAAATGTAATATGACAGATCCTACAGACATATTATTAGATAAATTAGGAATTATATCACTCTCTGATAGTTGTAAGATTTATACAAGTACAACTATAACTTACTCTGTATTAGATAATAAGATCGAATTTTAAAACATGTTTTTGTCAAAATCTATTTTACCTAATTTTAACTTACTATAAGATAATTGTTGTAAATATAATAATAATACAACCCTTCTACCTCTTCCAAATATCCAACCGAAAATGTATAATTTGAACAAAGACGACTTAAATTTAGCAAGTCGTAAATTGGATAAAATTTACGATGATATTAATCAACACAGCAGCACAATTAAAACTATTATAAATAATTCATATGTTTCATATACATTTATGAGCATAATCAATTTAGTTGTCTTATATGTATTCTGTAAACTATATCAATATTATATGTCAAAAAGAACCAATTCGAGCAACTATTGCAGTAACGTTGCTGCAGTAACATAATCAATTGTTTTAATGTATGTTAAGTGCCTAATATTAATGAAGTGGATATTGAAATCCCTATCAATCAAACTCCTAGAAGGCATTCAAAACTCACAAATACGGTATGCTGATAAGTCGAGGACGACTCTTATCATTAAGGGGGGAGGTGTCATGTATCTAGCTGCCATATCTATACATTCACCGTTCCGCTTATCTAGGAACCTACGAATATTATTATCTGTAACAAAACCAATATTAGCTAAATGATGTTCAAATAAGTATTGTCTGTAACAAAACCAATATTAGCTAAATGATGTTCAAATAAGTATTGTAAGTTATGTAAACCTATGTCGAATATTATTATCTGTAACAAAACCAATATTAGCTAAATGATGTTCAAATAAGTATTGTTAGTTATGTAAACCTATGTTCACTAACCAATATTAGCATTCTTACTCGATGTATTTGTTTACCATCTCACTGGCGCTATCTCCACAAATTAAACTGAATCGGAGAAAGTTGCGCTTATAAATGGACGCCATATCCAAGGCGACAGATTATTATTCTAAAAGCCACGAAGATGTTAACACATCATTATTCTTAAGGTCACTACAATGTAGAGACCATAGCTATCATTATTCTTAGAGTCACTACAATGTAGAGACCATAGCTATCATTATTCTAAAAGCCACGAAGATGTTAACACATCATTATTCTTAAGGTCACTACAATGTAGAGACCATAGCTATCATTATTCTTAGAGTCACTACAATGTAGAGACCATAGCTATCATTATTCTTAAAGCCACTAAGATATTAACATCATCCATATTATAATACAAATAAAACTACACAGTTAAAGTTCTAAAAGTGTTTTCGTTACAAAAGGCCATAACACATGTAACATATGTTAACTAAACAATACAGTTAAAAGCAGTGTTGTGAAGTTTGCGAAAACATTCTCGACTACAACTCCGACTCCAGAAATTTTAAATGTTTGACTTCGACTCCAACTTCAGTTAAAAATACATATATTTCTTACCATGTGTTATATACTAAATTACATAGCGTAACTACTTAATTATAGATCTTTTGGAAATAATGTCTATGGGGATTCCTCATCATAGTACACGCTATTTGTACTAAATGGTACATCGTTCATAATTTCATGAAGTTATATGTGTGGCCAATAAGTTTACAAAAAAAATTAGTTGGGGTCGAATTTAGAAAAGCACATCATAAAAACCAACCGATCCATGATTCCGACTCCACAACCCTTGTTAAAATTATCCAAATATCAAATGAAGTGTAATATCGAAATTTGAAAATCAAAAATAAAAACACTCAAGAATATTTAAAGTGTAAACTATAGTACTTGAGTGTCAAAATAAGAACATAAAAATTCTATTTAAATATATTCTTTTTCTTTTAAAAAAATTAACCATAAACAAATAAAATTGACATCCATGAAATTGTACGCCTTGGTATAACAACGTTCCATCTGAGTATAAAAATCTCAAAGCGAATTCAAAATGACAAGTTGACACCTCACCCAGGTGACACGCAGGGATCAAAATAAAGCCACTTTCATGTCGTTTTTTACATCGCCGGTTATCTATATTTAACTGTTAAAGTTAAACGCGCCGTGAATTTATTTGCATGTTACAGTATGCCCTCGAGAGCTTAGCGTTTGACATAAACAAAACATAAATGTCAAGGGATTTGGAAATCTGTGACTTTTTTTTAAATGAACGTGAAAAAATAATTCAGCATGGTGAAAGCGTAATCTATTTGTGTTCGGAGAAGATACTTTTTAAGGTTTATATTTTTACTGAATTTTTTTTTTTTTTCAAATATTTAACAGAGAATTACTTCAGTATTCTACTAATTACATTAATATCCGCTACACGTGTTTCTAACTACTATCCTGACTTTCTTCAGACGAAATGATTCCGGTTTGCTATGAGAGGCCAGATGGGTGAAACCGTTTGCGTTCTTTGGTATTTTTTTTGTTTCTGCTTATAGCTTTGTGTATCTCTAATGTTTTTAAATTGTTTGATATACATTTTTTTTAAATGTTTTTACATACTTTAAATTTACTATCTTTGAAAATATGATTTGTCAGTTATTATACGTTTTGCAAATTCCGAAAATGTATTATTAGATAGACAGCGCGTATGTTGTTCGCTTCTGATCTAACAACGCTTATATTATGACACACCGTCAATAGACCTCACATTTTTTATGTGGGTGATTCACGACACCAGTCTTACCTAAGCACTGCTATCGTAACCAACCGAGATCATTCCGTATGAAGAAAGTCTCAGCATAGGAGATAGAAACACGTGAAGCGGGGATTAATAAAGGGTATTTCGAATAAAGTACTTTTTTAAATTCTTAGATAAAACACAGATAACATCGCGAACTCGCCTGGGTCTTGTGACATGTGAGAAGTGTAATGTATGACATTTATAAAAATGTAGTATACAATACAACAACGCGTTCAAATTGAGAATTATTTTATGTATTCTAATCTACGGAAACGGTGACTTAATTGACCACCAAAATCGTGTGATCTGACACCGTTGGACTATTTTCTCTGGGGTTACGTGAAAAGCCAGGTCTATAAGAATGACCCCCGATCAATTCATCAGCTGAAGGATGAAATTATTTGCGTTATTGAACTGAAATTATGCCAAAATGTTATCGAAAATTTTGACAAAAGAGTGTACATTTATGGAGCTGCAAGAGGTGAACATTTGGTGGATATAGAGGCGGACATTTGGCCTCTACGTACGGTAGTATTTACAACATTTGTCTACTCTAGTGGCTCTAAGCCCCAATGCTCGATTCATGGGACCAATCTTGTATCCCAGCCACGCTACCATAACACCGTTTTCCTGTCGGCTGTTGGAGAGAGCTCCAGAATTTTCTATCGCGACACACATATTTCGTCTCATCTACATTCATACACCTTCTCATACAGACCCAACGATTTTTCCGACTTTTATATTTCCTTCTTTCAAAACCTAATTCACTTGATCCAACCACACTTTCCTTGATCTTCCAATACCACGCCTTCCGCTTACATTTACACTGTATATACTCGTAGATTATATTAAACTTTCTTCTTTCATTGATTCTATATGCTCTAACTATCTCAACATGCTATTCTTTATCTTATTCAATATATCAGCCTTAAGTTCCCATTCGTTCCTAATCACTTCATTATTTATTCTGTTATACATTGCCACCCCATATATTATTCTAAGTACACTAATTTATACAGAATTTAGCCGCTTTTTTATACCTCCACGTTTCACTTCGATACATCAAAGTTGGTACTAAAATGCAGTTATGGACTATCATCTTAACCAATTTTTTTACTGTTCGGTTCGAATATACTCGTATAATAAGTAATACACATCGGGCTTAAGTAATACACAACGGTGGTTAGTTATACACATCGGGCTTAAGAAAGAGACTGTCAACCATAAGCAGCTAACTTCGGTTTTGTAGAGCATCGTCTCTGTTGCACGATGCGATGCGCTTACGCCTAACAACGACTAACAAATCGCCACAGAACACGTGCATGAATGACAGAGACGACGCTCTACAAAGTCGAAGTTAGCCGATTATGGCCGACAGTCTCTTTCTTAAGCCCGATGTGTATTACTTATCGCCGGGTACTTGTATATGTTTTAGTGCCCTATTGATTAAATAAATATGTTCATCCTTTATTAAAAGTCCTGATTTCCCCGCACTTAAATTTCAAGTGGTTTTACTAATATCCCAATTAGTAAAATCAACATTTACCTCAATAAAATTAAACTTTGTTTCCTATCAATACACGCCGTTCGATATTCCTCCTAACTCTTCCAATATCAGAAAAAATATTACTTGAGTAGCTCAATTTGTCAATATGCTTATATATTTCATTATACACCCATAGGTCACATTTATTTTTCCTTTAACACTTTTTTATGACCACGACTTTAGATTTCACAACATTCAACATCAGATATTTCCCTTCGTATCTCTCATACAACTTTTAATCAAACTTTAAGTAATCGACTCGAAATTTTAACAAACAGTGAGTTATAAATCCTAAAAACTTATTTTCTAATCATGTCTGATAACAACCGTAAAAATCTCAAGTCGTGTACAAATTCACTCGACTTCAAAGAAAGCTTCATTTGTTGTTTTTTTTAACTATTCACATGTAGATATATGTCTCCTGATTAAGATTTTTTAGTCTCCATAATGATTTTGGCAGTTAATTATTTCTAGAAGGCGTAAAATTCTCTTTAAAACTAAATCGAGCCTCCAACAGCGACGCCATTATGTCAATTCTCACCAATTTTGGCGGGAATCGTTATTTATAGAATGCTATCACAGCAAATATCAATGCAACGATATGCCCAATATATATTATGTCTAACATGTATTTTTTTATTATTATTTTTATTTAATAAAGTAATCTGTAATGTAAACATTAGCTTAAATCTATACCCATGTACAAATTTATATCTTAAAGACTGATCTAATTTATATATGATAATTCTAAACTAACTTAATTTAAATTTCCTTTTTCATTTTATTTTTATAAACTTAATATTTAATTTCTTAGAAATAGTAAACAAATTATTTTAATATATTGTATAATATTCGTTCGTTGCTGGGTCAAGTAGTCGATGATCCCCTCCCCATTTCAAAACATTAATTCAGTTGGAAAGCGAAGCTGTGCCTTGGAGTTTTTTTAATCGAGTGAGTCGCTGCACACCAGCAAACTCACTGGTCACACCACTGTACTGGGTCCGATGTCCCACCAAAGTGAGACAATCGGAGCATACCGACATGTTTTTTTTTCCTCTTTTTGAAAGAATAGATATGACCAAAGTCGTAGGTATCGTTATACCTTCGAATACTAGGCGCAAAAAAAAAGCCTGTGCCATTCGAGAGGAGTAGCACAGCGCGGAGTTTGAACCAGCGACCTTCCGCACGGAAGTTCAATGCGTTACCACGTGGCCATGCACCTTGATCAATGAAAGTAAGCAAAGCTTAACATATATGCTCGAAATGAGCCGTTTAAAAATATTTTATGATAGACCACAACAGTGTTTTAGTACCGACAGTAATGTATGAATGTGAACGAATGAATACTTGAACGTGAACGATTGAATGTATGAATGTGAACGAATGAACCGAACGAATATTGTAGACTCATTCTTTCGTCAATTTAGTTGTTGAATTATGTTAAGTATGCCCATCCCTGAG